>JAAGWI010049461.1:0-10915 GCA_012274505.1 Galium porrigens var. tenue
AAGAATTTCCAGATATTGCTAGTGTTGTAGTTAGCAGGCAAATTGTTTTACTTTTATTTCCTTTCATTTCCTCTAATACAACGAAGGCACAAAGGGCTGACTTGTACCATGATTGCCCATTGTCACTAACAATCTATTCAGTTAGCTAAACAATACTGTGGGAAGAGCACTATTTGACCATAATCAAGGTCTCAAACAAGTCATTTGCAGGTTTTCATTTATCGTATGTCTGCAATATTTTGTGTGTGTTTGTATGGTGTGAGTTAAGGGGACCATTGTCCAATTCAGGATCATACTTAGAGCAATGTCGGAGGAGGTAGAAGATAGGCTTTCCTCCTGTAATCATGCTAACTGATATTGATATTCTGTCAGACAGAGATGAGAATCAACTAGATTATTAGATGAACAAGCAGAAATAACTTATCTTTGATTAGGCTACAGTTTGCATTTAGTGTTATGTCTTCAACATAATACTAAAGGAAGAAAAACCCATCTGACATGGATTCAATTACAGCGTCAAGTCGGTGACAGAAAGATACAAAAAACTAAAAGAGGAGCATCTACAACTAGCAAATCCCACTTCTGAAGTCAAGGTAACATTTAGCATTGCGCATTTAACCGTCTCTTACTCATGATTGTTGATAACCAGATAGAATGTTTTGCCAAAAAAAAAAAGACAGGAAAAAAAGGCACTTTTGCAACTTTAGAAGTAAACTAAACAGGACAAAAAGTTCCTTGAACAAATTTATTTAAAAAATAATAATGCATGCTAAAGATGAAAGCAATTGTCTGGTTTTTGTGTATATATTTAGCCACATACAATGCAACATGCACTAGATTTCTTGCAATTTCCTCAGTATGGAACAATAAATGTTCGTCTCTTCTAGGTGGAAAAGTTAACCAAAACAAAGTAAGCCCATCTGTCAGATTGCTACAAAACAAGATTTAAGAGGAGTATTTAAGGTTCTATTCACAGTTGTTAAGGGACACCTGTAACCACAGGAGAGTAAGTCCAAGGAAATTAGGTCAAATGGTACATCTAGATAACTGCAGCAACAACAATATCTATAGAGGTATCAAAATTAAGAGATTCAATGAGACAATAAAACAAAATTACCAGAACTGTAGTAGAGGTCTGTCATGTTATTGTTACAGGGATCAGGTATCCCAATCAATCCCTCCTGTCTCGCAGCTCAGCGTATATAAGCAATTGAAAACTCTAGATGGAGATCAACAGATTATAGATGAATGATCACACATTGCAATTAATTTCTTCTGCCCTGGGACTCAACGCCTGTAAATGACTGATAACCATTAAGGAAGACCAAAAGTATATCTTGGTTGAATAGCTTCCTTTGGCATCAGGATAGGCAAGAATCGATGGCGCATCACAAGAATAGAAGAAAGAACAAAGCAAGAAAATATACACGCAACGTGTTTATATAAGTAAAACCACGACATAGGAATATATGCATCCTACAACTAGTTATGTTACCATAGAACGGATACAGTGCACCTTCACCGACTAGGCGACTACGATAAAGGATAAGGTGCACTGCATCGGTGTATAATCGGAATAAGGCTTCTGCTAAGCACTTAAACAAATCCTTAGTCCATACTCACCCAGATCCAGCAATATTTCATTTGCGAACAAGAATGCTACACTAAAACAAGCTGCAAACCTCCAATGAAGACCCAAACCACAAGTCGACCACTAGAGCAAGATTCATAATGCGCCTCTATCAGTAGCGAAAAGGAAATGGAAACATCAGAAGAGGAAAAGACTACTTATATAGTTATATTTGCTTCTTCGTATCTTGAGCTGATCAGCTGGAAAGGTTTAATCATCCAACTCCAGCTTCTGAATCACAGATAACAAAAGAGCACAAAGCTGAATCCTGAATGATGTTAACTTGAAGCTGCTGCTGCATATAATCCATTAAAAGCAAGTTCGTTTCATAGGTCACTGCTGCTGCATATAATCCATTAAAAGAAAGTTCGTTTTATAGGTCACTGCTGCTGCATACAATCCATTAAAAGAAAGTTCGTTTCACAGGTCACTGCTGCCGCATGCCAATCCATTAAAAGAAAGTTCGTTTCACAGGTCACTGCTGCTGCATGCCAATCCATTAAAAGAAAGTTCGTTTTACAGGTCACTGCAGGGGGAGACCTGTAAGTTTAAAGCATGTCGATCGCATCACACAATACGACAATGATCGTGAAGCTCCAAAGCTGTCAAGATGGTGTCGGATCCTTGTGAGATTAATATTCCAACAGCTAAAAAGCACCCCTATTCAATACAGGAATGGAAGTTATCAACATACTCCGATCAAAGTAAGGAGCTCTAATGTGCTTGGGCACAAGACCCCTGGTAAGATTTATTGCCGAACTACTAATCGCATGAATAAACCCATAAGATCTTAGACAAGCAAAACCAAATTAGACTCCATCACACCAAATCATTTAGTGTTATCATGTTCGGTCAAGGGAAAGACCTTAAGAGCAAACTGGGAATAGTCAGAAAATTTTCAAGGTCCACACAGCGGGTAAGCTTGAGCATACCAGTTGCCTGAGGATATATGAATTAACCAATCCCTATCATTGAGCTCTACCAATTTAATACCGTTTCAAGTAGGAAATTTACCCTGGACTTCATCATATTAATTGGGGTAACCTCATAAACCTAAACTTTTAGCATCTCCATTGCGCTACAATCTTGGTTGCCTTCTCCATAAGAACCAACAAGGAAATGAAAACAAAGAACTGAGCACTGTTTGAAAACTCCTCGGTCATTGAGCATGGTGGCTTAATCACATCAGAGAAGTTTTCAATTGTGACTTTCTAGCCTATAAGCCCTCATGTAAATGCTGAAGGATTCGTTTGTATATGGTGGCAATAAAGAAAGGAGCTAGCAGGGAATTCAAAAAAATCTTGGTATTTAACAGGCTTCAAATTACAATCGGTAGCATGTGCAAAGAAGCGATGGATCAATTTGCAGTATGTTTTTGACCTTCTCAATGATCTTCTACCATAATGTTAAAAGAGTTACCGACCTATTTCTCCAATAACTGGCACTTAAAACCTAGAATGTCCACACATCTTCCTTGATATTTTTATTTAAGCTACTCATCTTGTGTTCATGCTCTATTTTGAAGCCTAGCACTCTGCCGTAAAGCATTGTCCCCTCAACATCAACAAGTGAAAGGAGCCTTGACTCTAATTTAACTTGAAACAGACTGGCCAAACAAGTCAAAAACATTTATGAAGCAAGTTCTTATTCATTTTAGATGTTGGAATACTTCCTACTCATTAGTCATCAACAGCCATGGCAATAAAATACATAGGACAAGTTCCCTAGTAAATATAAGCAAGTATTAGGTTTTTAGCTGGATTTTACACTCGTAAGATAAAACCTGAAAACAATAGCTGTCACCTTCCTTTAAATATTTCAGACATTACCTAAGAAAGTCAGTATATCGTATATCCATTCTCATACTTCCACTATGCCTTCCTCAGTTGCACAAAATGGAACTAACATTGTCTAAGATCTAACAGAGAACAAATACCAACTATGTCTTTCTAAGACTGATAGTTATATTCAGCGCACCACACTTTCAAACAAAGAATTAGGATGATCATGCATTTTCAAATTTAAGCCACAAATGCAAACTTCATCTTCTCCAGTTTATTATGCATGACATATATACTGCACTTTTAAATTTCTGACAATGTTATGACTTTTGAGTTGCTCAGAGCAACTGCATGAAAGTAGGACAGGAATTATATGATCAATGATTAATCATTCTTGTGGGAGCAGTAATGACACCATGATGCCACTCAAAAGTAAAGAGATTCACTACTAATTATGATTTCACATCTAACAGTTTTGGCAAAGAGAAGTTGCAATGCTAAGGGAGCAACTGCAGAACTTGCAAGAGAATCACAGGTATTTCTTTCGCACTTAGACACTACTATATGCAACAACTACAATTATTGAAGAGAATCTGTCTACAGATGCAAAAATTTTCTTCATTTACTAAATTTTGCTTACTGTTAGACACCTCAGAAAAGATACTAGATGATAACCAAAAATAGCTTACAGCAGTTACATATTTTCATCAATTATTAAAATTTTCCAACCATCTTCCACCTTAAAGATACTATCCATACATACACCCAGTGCCTAAACTGACAGGAAAACCTATGGGCGTATGCAAAGTACCAAAATGATGCTCTCACCACTGTAAGAAAATTCTGGAAATTTTGCAATTGCTGATGATAAAAACCTTTAAATATGAGGTTATACTGGCAGGGAGGTAGATATGAACCAAGATAGGCATAAGAATAAAAGTTTTCACAGAAAAGAATCCAGCATAAATGTTCAAATCATTGGATAATATAACAAGCAAGTCACAGGCAAATGATGGGTGAAGAACTTTCTGGTCTTGAGGTTAAAGATCTACAGAATTTGGAGAACCAACTGGAAATGAGTCTCCGAGGTGTCCGTATGAGGAAGGTGAGTACGCCCTTTCACTCAAAAGTGCTATAAGACCTTAATAACAATATATATTTATACTCTTCTCTTTAATTTGTTTTTTTCTACAGGACCAACTTCTTATAAATGAGATACAAGAACTAAATCGAAAGGTCAACTCACAAACACGATGCCATTGTATTCATCCATTTTAGATACTTCAGGGCTAATATCGTTCACTTTGTTGCAGGGTAATCTTATGCACCAAGAAAATGTTGAATTGTATAAGAAGGTAAACTTACTTCGTCAAGAAAATCTGGAATTGAATAAGAAGGTATATTATGCAACAAAATAGAGGCTCTATACTAAAGAAGACGGTCTTCATATTGTTTTAAATGAAGCTGCACTTTTTTCCCTTGGTTTAGTTAGACATGTTTTTCATGCCAGGTTTATGGATCCAAGGAACCAAATGGATCTAACAGGACAGCACTTCTCACGAACAATTTGTGCACGGGAGAAGATCCACATGTCCCAGTGTATCTTCAGCTTTGTCAACCACAGCAACATAACAATGAGAACACAACAGGGGCACCAAATCTAGGGTAATTACCTATTTACTTAAGTTCTCTAAATCCTAGATATTTTACATTCCAAATTATTAATCCAATACTTATTTCCCGAAAAATATATGGCAGCAGATTACAGCTTCATATGCCCGAGGACAAGGATGATATGCTTTGATGAAGCTCCACGTGCTTACAACATTTAGTTTAATTAATGATGAGGAGTGGTGTAAAATCACAGATTAGTTGGTGAAAACATTAATTTCGAGCCATACCTGAGGTCAACCATGCTGCTCCTATCTATGATATGATGATCACAGTAAATAAAAAAAATGGAGCATTGCATGTCTCAGAAGTACTTGCAATATCTTTTCATAGGGTATCATACTGGTATGTACAAGTGCAAAAAAGTTCCATCCCCAATTTAAACAAACGAGTTCTAAAATCACATACAAATGTGCTCACATATAAGCTAGTGCGATCAAAACTGTCATGGTAAAAAGATATTCCATGATGAATCCAAACATCAAAGAATCAATTGCACAAAGAGTTATCAAGGAGAGACCCAACGCCCAAACAAGTTGGTAAAAGAGTAGACTCAGTATAGCAGAGAAAAAATTAGAGTTGAATAATCACGCACCAATTTTACCAAAATTTTCAAAAAGAATTCAAGGTCAATTTACTGCAGTTTGGCACAACTAACTTGTTTTGGATGACCAATTATTCTGGAAAAAAGATACATGAGCAACCATAACTTACAAAATCATTTGGTAAATGGGACAAATGAAACATAAAAATTGTAATCACGAAGACCTTCAAGTGTCTAACAAACACCTACGCACATCAAATCCACATCAATAGAGCAAATAGGCACAAATTAAAATCCGGGGTTATAGTTAAATTATAAGACATCAAGAATGTAGAAGATCAAAGACAAACATAAGGCAATCTGAGAAAGGAGAGAATGTTGATACTAAGTGGATCATTCAAAAAGGTCTAGATCAATTGCATTGAATGTAAATTTTGTTTCACAGAATTAATGTACTTGAATAGATATCAATCTCATGATAATTACCTCACACGTGTAGCCTCATAAGAAACACCAACATCTGACATCATCCTTCAGTTTCTTCTTTAATAATCAATGCCTCATCTAACAAGCCATAACACACATCATAAGTCCATGGAGGCATATCTTACTCTACGACCAGTTCAAAAATAAATGATTATGCACCGAAACTAACATGATAGTTAAAGGAGGTAGTAAAAAAAAGTGTTGGAACATGATTCCCTGTATTTTATATGATGAATTGTGCCAAGGACATGATTGCAAAACTTATTGAATCGCCAATAAGAAAACTAAGGTAATTGATTCATAAAGTATCTAGAGAGATTCTCAACTACTATTTACGTAAATATCTGGGAGCTTCATATGCAAACCTAGTCTCCCAGCACTGATAGTATTAATTATACTCAGTAATAAGATGATCTACCACTTGAAAAAACACAAAAACAACATAAACCTGAAGCATAAAAACAAGAGGAATATTCTCGCACAAGCATCGATGTCGAAATTTCATCGATCACTTTCGCTGCTTCCGATCTGCGAAGAAATTGAGCGATCCAAACGTGAAGAAATGAATTCGTAACAGTTATAAACATCTGGAAAGAATCTGCACTGTAATTTTATCATACGCTCATACCTACCCCTAATAAAAATCAGCAGTAAAACATGGAAATGGAAATACGGAGAAGCGCGGTCTGTTTCCATGCTTCTTGTGGAGGGACAAGAAAATATAATTGCAGAGAGCGATGCTGAATTGAAAGCGATGGCGCGCTTGACATTAGAAGAAGCTGGTGGGCCCGCCAAAATATCTCGAGGGGGTTTTTGTCAAAATTATCCCGTGATGAATCACTGTGTGTTACTTTTGTGAAGGCCCTTCTGAAAACAAATTCACCGCACAGTTATTTCAACATACAGAGAAAACAGAAACGGGATAAGAAAATATTATGGCGGCACTGTGAACAAGTAGTAATCATTTTCTTCTTCCCCGGTAAGAATCCCATCGTTCTTTCTTCTCTGGGTTTCAGTAATCATATTCAAGTTTACTGGTTTTTGTTTCTGCTCCATGAAATGTCAGCTCTATAGTATATACTAACAACGTTTGAATTTGTTGTTCACTTTCTAGTGAGTGTTTCTTTTGCTAGGAACTTAAAACATGGAACTGATGATGCCTTCTGTCAAAACCCTTGAAGGGTTTTGCTGTTATGAGTCTTTAGTTCATAGAAAAGGGAGGAATTTTGGGGGTTTAGATGGGAATAGTATGTTGTGTTGTAGCTTGATTTCTGGGAAGGTGATTGTTAGTTCTCAGAAATCAAGGCTGCGTTTTGGTTCTGTTAATGGCGGTAAATTGGGGAAAAAGAGGCAGAATAGGGTTCATGCTGTTTCAAAAATGGAGTCTTTAGGTACTAATGGTAGGGTTGTTTCTGAGAAGATCCCTATTGAGGAGGAAGGGCAGCATTCTTCAAAGTATGAGGAGTCTGAGAGGAACAACCTTCTACGACGGCTGGTTAGGAATGCGGAGCTGGAGGAAGCGTTTAGGCATCTTGAAAGCATGGTTTATAGGGGTGACATCCCCGATATCATCTCTTGCACGAGTTTGATTCGCGGGTTTTGTAGGTTCGGGAAGACAAAGAAGGCGGCTAGGGTTATGGAGTTTCTTGAGGGATCAGGAGCTGTTCCTGATGTTATCACCTATAATGTGTTGATTAGTGGGTACTGTAAGAATGGGGATATTGATAGTGCCATGGATTTGCTGGATCGAATGTATATTGCTCCTGATGTTGTTACTTATAACACGATTTTGCGCACGTTATGTGCTAATGGGAAGTTGAAGCAGGCAATGGCTGTTCTTGATCGGCAGTTGCAGAGGAAGTGTTATCCTGATGTTATAACTTATACTATCTTGATTGAAGCTACCTGTAAGGAAAGTGGGATTGCTCCTGCAATGAGGCTGTTAGATGAAATGAGAAGTAAAGGATGCAGCCCTGATGTGGTTACTTACAATGTTCTTGTGAATGGGATTTGCAAGGCGCGGAAGTTGGATGAAGCAATCAAGTTCTTGGAGCAAATGCCCTCGTATGGCTGCCAGCCTAATGTCATTACACATAATATCATTCTGCGTAGTATGTGCAGTACTGGGAGATGGATGGATGCCGAGAAACTCTTGGCCGATATGCTTAGGAAAGGTTGTAAGCCAAGCGTGGTTACTTTCAACATTTTGATCAACTTTTTGTGCAGAAAGGGGCTTTTGGGAAGAGCCATCGATGTTCTTGAGAAGATGCCTAAACATGGATGCACTCCGAATTCTTTAAGCTACAATCCACTGGTTCATGGATTCTGCAAGGAAAAGAAGATGGATAGAGCAATGGAGTATTTAGAGATTATGGTGAGCAGGGGTTGCTATCCAGATATTGTAACTTATAACACCTTGCTGACAGCTTTGTGTAGAGAGGGGAAGGCTGATATTGCAGTTGAAATCCTCGACCAGCTAACTACAGAAGCCTGCTCACCTGTTCTTATCACTTATAACACAGTGATTGATGGACTTTCAAAGACGGGAAAGACACAAAATGCGATAAAACTCCTGCAAGAGATGAAGCAGAAAGGTCTAAAACCTGATGTGGTTACTTACTCTTCACTTGTTTCAGGACTTAGCAGAGAAGGGAAGGTTGATGAGGCGATTAAGTTCTTCCATGATCTAGAAAGCCTTGGTGTCAAACCAAATGCTGTTACTTACAATGCTGTCATGCTGGGGCTCTGTAAAGCTCGGAAAACCGACCGTGCCATTGACTTCTTGGTTTATATGGTGTCTAATGGATGCAAGCCTACTGAATCCACCTACACAATTTTGATCGAAGGCATTGCTTATGAGGGGCTAGCATTAGAGTCCCTTGAGCTGCTTGATGAGCTGAGCTCTAGAGGTGTTGTGAGGAGAAGTTCAGCTGAAGAAATTATCAGTAAGATTTAGTGGCTTTTTTGTGAAATTTTTGTGCTTCTATCTTTCATGTCCAAAACGTCAATACTTGTAGAAAGGGGAAAGAAAGAACCTTCTATCAATGGATAAAGGTCATCATTTTCTACCATAACCTTAAACTGCTTCCTTGTATCCTGCAAAATTGCACTTTTTTGTTTTGTTTTCAGTGCTAGTAATTGGAGGTTTATTTTAGAAAGTACTCTGGGATTTATTTTTTTTAGTGCTTACAAATTTCATTTTGCAATAATCTGAAAAACTTCATCACATAATTTGTGAACCAAAAATAGTACTATGTTGAGTGCGAAAAACCAAGATGAATCTTTACAACGTTTTTTTTAGGAACCTGTTCTATTTATTTGAGATAATAGGAAGAAAGAGCCACTAATATCTAGGGCAGCCATCCACAAAAACCCCTCTGGCTGTAGGGCAAGTAGCTAAATCACAATGCTCAGGATCATTAGTCCCCCACCATGATATCTTCCTGTCCTCCATCCCCGCTGTGAAGTAGAGCATAACCGCCATGAAAGCCACCCCAGCATCAAGTGCAGCCGACAGAATATAGTTATACTTCCTCCACCACTGCTTCCTGTACCTGAACACGAAGAAGTTGAAAATTGTCCCTACGATGATCCACGAGTTGTAGTTCAAAGAGCTTGCTGGCGGCATTGCGGCGGTGGCCCCCAGCAGCACGGGGAGGTTGATGAGCGGGATCCACGTCTGGTTTGGGAACTTTATGTGCATCAGCCAGACGACGACGGGTCCCAGGAGCCCTCCTAGGAAGAACCAATTTAGGGCGGCATAGTTTCCTGAGTGGCCGAATATTCTAGTGGGGCCCACCAGACCCCAGATTACAGAGGCGTCGAAGAAGACGCGGTCTCCGGGACATGTCCATGGACTGTTTGACCCCTTTTTCTGGTGGCATATGTCTTTCACAGTGTGCAAGAGGTACCATGCTACGCTCAGGTTAACTGTTCCTGCAATCAGTGTTCCAAGGAACTGGAACATATGATACTTTTAGTTTGAAATTGATTGACTATTAACATAAACAATTTTTATGAGTATATTTATTTATACTACTTTCCTATAATTGGCCATCATTATAGGATATGATTATATGATGTTCCAAACAGAAGTAGGAGATCATGAAAGAAGGTGTTTTTAGCAGTAGTGTTATTAAAATTTTAAAAATGGTGTTTTGAAAAGCAGCAACAATTAAGACCAGTAAATAAAGAACAGAAATGGAGCCTCATTTAAAAATCAAATTTGAATCAACAGACTTTAGTATATTGAGATTATTTAGTACCTGAACCAAGAACATAGATCTGGGAGGAATCTTCATGTAGTGACCGAGCTTGAAGTCACTGAGAAAGGATATAGCTTGATTCATGCTCATGTAGCCATAGGTCTTGAAGCACACATTAGCAATTGGTTTTCCAGGGTATATTAAACCCATAACATACTCCGTGATTATATTCAGTCCTGGCGTCTAAAATGTTTCAAAATACGCTTAACTTCAGAGTTCTGAGAGATGCAATGTGCCACTAAAGGTACGATTTTACGGACATTCGTACCTGATTCGTCGTGGCGGTGATGATGCTGATGGGGAGGGTGAAGATGAAGGCAATGAAGGCAGCAAAAATGAGCCCCCAGAAAGGCATCTGGACTTGGTTATTCAGGACTGTGGTGAGAATGAGGGCAATTGTTAGTGTCACTGCCAATAGTGCATAGAACCATACTTGAGGAATGTCTTTGTAGTTTCTCATCAGTCTCGTGTGAACATCAACTTTTCCCGTTGATGAGGCTTTGTAGCGGTCATATATCTCCCTACACAAACATGTTAG
>JAAGWI010049463.1:0-10535 GCA_012274505.1 Galium porrigens var. tenue
ATCAAGGTGTTTACAGTTTGGATCAAGATGTTTACGCTTGAACAACACAGATCAATGTGTTCGTGGTATTGCAGATGTTGCAGATCCCTGATTAACAAGGTAGATTATGCTTGGATGCGAATCCCTTGTTAAGCGGTTCATGACTTTCGCTGGTGGCTAGGTATCTCCTGAGTGGTTATACTATTTTTATTGGATCTCTTCTTTGTAATAGGACAATTAGTCTAATTTATCATTTAGTTTGATTAATAGGATACCTAGACTAGATGTTTGATTCCACTTATTGTAATCGCGGTTGGGCTTTTCCCAACATTATGAATGATATTTTGTAAAAATATATGAAGATTATTGGATTTGAATCCATATTATAGAAAAGGTGATAGAGAAAGTGGGACATGTTCTAAGCCAACATTTACAAGTGAATTAACACACATACAAATCATCGAAGTTATAAAAAATCAGTCAGTGCTGGGCCGGGCGGGGCCGAAAAAATCGACCATCCAAACATGTAATCGCAAAAGAGAAGTCTTACCGGGCCTAAGATCACCTGGCCTAGCGGGAAACCCCATTTCATAAATTCAATTCAAATCAAAGTTGATCGGATTCTTCCAGATCAACTCCAACAATGGCGAGTGATAAACAAGTGCTGGATGAAGTTGTGGGAAACGGAGCAGAAGACGATGAGCGGGACACCTGCCACATCGTTCTCCAGAGGTACTTCCTCCGGGAATGGAAGGTTCTCAAATCCCTCCTCGACGACATCGTTTCCGCCGGCGGCGCCGCCCCACTCTCCGCCGTCCACAAGATCCGCTCTATTGTATGCTCTTCCCCACCTCCCTATACGCCTCTTATCATTTCACTGCAGTTTTCGTCTATTTTAGTGTTCTGTACAAAAAATGTCAGCTAATTTATTGTATTTAGCTGTTCTGGTAAAGTCATGCATGTTTGCTGGTACTGAGTGTCCTAGGGTGTACTTTTTGAAATTAAAATTTGTTAGTTGAACAACACTATTCGAAAGGAAAATTATGCAGAGGTTCTATTAGTGGGCTATGCTTTATGGTTCGGAGTGTTGGGTGAGAGTAGCATGAATGAGAATACTAGAGGTGGATGTGTGGACATACTAGAATAGATACAATATGACAATGAAAAACTATTAGTAGCACCAGTAGATGAGAAAATGATGGAAACATGCTTTATATGGTTTGGACATATACATAGGAGACATTGGAGGCCAGGGGTTACAACAAAGGGGACTACTCAAAGTGGAAGAGGACAACCTAACAAATGCTCAGAAAGAGAGAATAAAGAAAGGCTTAATCTTTGCTGTTGTTTTTGAAGAACACTACTACGGGGTTAATGTTGTAATTTTTATATTAGGCAGGAAATTGTTAGCAATAACATACAAAAGTCAGTCTCAGATTCCCTATTGATATCCCTTTGGGTATAGCTAGTTTCTGACATTGCTGGGGGTGATGCTTTTGCAGATGGACAAGTATCAGGAACAAAGTCAACTTTTAGAGCCTTATCTCGAGCACATTGTTCCACCATTGATGTTCATTATTCGCTCGAAAGCCATCGAGCTTGGCATGGCTTCTGATCATATTTTGGAAGTGATCAAGCCTCTGTGCATCATAATTTACTGTGTTGTTACTGTATGCGGGTACAAGGCTGTCATCAAGTTTTTCCCTCATCAAGTTTCAGATTTGGAACTTGCTGTTTCTCTCTTAGAGAAATGCCATGACAAAGATTCGGGTACATCTCTGAGAGAAGAGAGTACTGGAGAGATGGAGGCGAAATGCGTGATTTTACTGTGGCTTTCTATTCTCGTGCTGATTCCGTTTGATTTGTCCTCTGTTGATACTAGTATGGCCCATGATAGCTGTGTCGATAAAGATAAGCTGCCCCCCCTGGTGCAAAGGATTTTAGGCTTTTCTAAGGATTACCTGTCTAGTTCAGGTCCAATGCGTACGATAGCTGGATTGTTGCTCTCAAAACTTTTGACCCGCCCAGATATGTCTATTGCCTTTTCAAGGTTTCTCTTTTTAAAATATCTCTTATCCACCTTTATGTTCTGATGTTTGCTATAAGTTTCAGCATTTATATACACTTGTAACTGCAGTGATTTGTAGCTAACTTATTGTGCTTTGACTATTTTGGCTAAAGTACTGGCTAACTTGAAGTATTGAATTTTAGGAAAATTGAAGGGAAAAAAACAATGAAACAAAACACTATCAAAGATAATTTAGTACCGGCACTTGTGGAAGTCTAGTCATCAATGTCATATGCTTTTATTGCTGAAATCTCTCTCTCTCTCTCTCTCTCTGGAAAAGAAAAAAGAAGAAGCAAATTATGAAATAGGTTTTCCTTGTAGAGTTAGAGAACTCCAAGATATCAGAGTGAGGTATAGGAACTTGAAGAGTTAGAGAAAAGTGTACCTATTAGTCTCTCATTGATAGACTGGAAATATGGTTGTATTAGTGTGCTCTCACACCCTGGACTGCTCTTTGCTGTCTCATTTTACACACTTCACCTTATTATATATTATCATTATTGTTCTGGACTCATATTTTTTTATAGTACCTTCTTCTTTTAAGACTTCATTTATAAAGTAATATTCATTTTTCTGCAGTTTTATTGATTGGACCCATGAAGTTTTATCCTCTACCACAAATGACATTGTTGATCATTTCCGATTACTCGGTGCAGCAGAAGCATTGGCTGCCACCTTTAAGGTTACTTTGATCATTTCCGATTACTCGGTGCAGCAGAAGCATTGGCTGCCACCTTTAACTCTTCAACTGATTAATGTTATTTTCTGGGTCTATTTGTTTTCATTAAAAAAAATGTCTAAGAGTACCCTTTTTATATATAAAAAGTCACAGTCTTATGCAAAAAAAAATAAAAAAAATCTACATTATCTCTTTCTTTTGGATTCGCAGACAGGTACCCCCAGCCTACTAGTAGATGTGATTTCCACTATTTGGAATGATACATCATCATTGATGAAATCCAATATGGCAACACGTAGTCCTTTACTTCGCAAGTATTTGGTGAAGCTCTCTCAACGGATTGCGCTCACTTGTCTTCCTAGTCGTTCACCATCATGGCGCTATGTGGTTAGTTATGCCCTTATTGATGGTTTGTATAGTCCTATTTGTCACTTTTTTAAACTTGAATGTTACCGTTGTTTTTCTCCCTGCTCTACTGTTAGTGCTGCTGTATCATTGAATATTGATCCATGAATTTTAATCACATGTCTTTCTTATGTCTAATCATTTGGTGGATACATAAACAATGTGTTGATATATAAGGCTTGGTTGACTTCCTTTCCAAATTTCTTTGTTTAATAGTGCATTGCACTTCTTACTGTTTTCATCTCAAATGATCTAGTGTCAGTGATGGGATTGACATTTTACTTTATGTCGTTTATGTTATATTACTAACCTTCTGAAAATGTCATATGGTAAATATCGGGTCATGTGATAGAATGAGAACACTTCATTTAATTTTAGGTTATTGCAAGTAGGTGACATCATTTTTTTTAGTAAAGATATCGTTTGAAGATTGACTTTGTGGCTGTTTTAATTGAAGTAATCACTTTTGATTTTCCAACACATGCAATTCATTCATAGGGTATAACCCACACCCTTGGAGAGCACGTAGTTTCTTCCAAAAGTGATGATGCCTCAAAAACTGGTCTGGACTCTGATCCATATAAAAACTATCCTCTAGAGGAAGATATGGATGTCCCAGAAGTAGTAGAAGAAATTATTGAAGTGCTGCTTTCAGGATTGAGAGATACGGTATGTTTTGATGTCATATTCCAATCTGATTATAACTTTAGCACATCATTAGATGGTGGTTTTTTGGCTTTCATTCTTCAAGAGAATGTAATTTTCTAAAGCTTTTAAGCTGATGCAATATCCCATCAGCTCTTACTTGTTTTGCTGTGTGAAGAACATCTCTCTTTAAGCACATCATCATGAGTTTTCCCAGTTTATTTCAAATGTTAATTGTCATGATAACTATTGATATATATATATATGCAGGACACTGTTGTTCGCTGGTCTGCTGCAAAAGGTATTGGTCGTATCACTTCACATTTGACTTGCGGTCTAGCAGATGAAGTTCTAGCATCTGTGCTGGAGCTCTTCTCGCCCAGTGAGGTACGTTGATACATTTTTCTGACCGATATTAAATAAAATATTGTCGATAGGAGGCAATTTTTATATACTCATGTGAAACCAGCACTGCCTGTTTGAAATGACAGCTTTTAGAAATAGACCAATAGTTTCACTTATACTTTTCTAGGTAGAGTACTGACTATTTTCTTTCATAATGGTGAAGGATGCCAAATTGAGTGTTATTTTGCAAGTATTTTCAGGGAAAAGTGAAAGAACACAGGCATATTAATAGAAGTTTTCCCTAGTCATATCTGCTAATTAATAAGATTATGAAATTTACTTCGACATTGAGACCATGCTCGTCTAATTTACGGTACCGCAAGCTTTGAAGGCACAAAATATTGGATGAATTCCCTTCTCTCTACTAAATATGTTGCAACTAGTATTTGTTTAAGTACATCTCTCTTCTGCTGTAATTAAGAAAGATCTTCCTGATGGTCTAAAATGTTGTTTTCTCAACTATTACTTTGATGAAAAAGGGATTTAGTCAGGACCCTTCAAATTTAGGGACTGAATGATCTTTTACTCTAAAATAAAATGTTTCTCTTGCAGTAAAATCTTGAGTCGATTCTATTATGAAGTGTATTCATATCGTAGGGAGATGGTTCATGGCACGGTGGTTGCTTAGCATTGGCTGAATTGGCTCGTAGAGGGCTTCTCCTACCCATCAACTTTTCTAAAGTTGTTCCTGTTGTAGTGAAGGTTTGCACTTATACTCATCTCCATGTATTTCATTTTTTTGGGTCATAATTTCTCTTTGCTTTGCCAAAATACAACCATTATGTGTAGCTCTTCACAATTGATACATGTGTGCGTGTAATCTTTTGGAATCAACACTAGGTCAAATGGTAAATGGTTGAAATGTTGGACTGATATTTACTCTTTTCAGTCTACACTTGTCGTTGGTTGCTTACTTTTAATATATGTACGCTATTACTCCATATGCATTGTGGAGAAAGAAGACTATTCACCTTGATTTTGCTTTAGTGTTTCCTTCTGATTAATTCATTGGTCGTTTAAATTTTCTGTCCTACACAGTGCAAGGTATTTGCTTACGTGCACTTCTGTGTTTTTTGGTTTATCTGTTTAATCCTTACCAATTTCCAAGGTTTTTAGGGAGAATGCTCTCAATTAACCCTTCTATTTCAAGCTGAGTTCCTTATATCATTCTTGTTAAGGTTGCTAAATTACACTTTCTTTATCGATATGGTGATTTTTCATAAGTTGAATTGGAGAAAAAGTTGTACATGGTTTCGCTATTAAGGATTCTGATAGAACTGTTCATTACAGGCCTTACACTATGATGTTCGAAGAGGTCCACATAGTGTTGGATCTCATGTACGAGATGCTGCTGCATATGTTTTCTGGGCATTTGGCCGTGCATACTCTCAGACAGACATGAGAAGTGTGCTTGAACAGCTTGCTCCTCACCTTTTGACTGTTGCTTGTTATGACCGTGAGGTGCTTCAATTGTTAAATTGGTTTATGATACTCTTTATGGGACTTTTTGTACAATAATACTACAAAAGATATTGAAATAGTGGACCTATTATAGGTAAATTGTAGAAGAGCAGCGGCTGCAGCTTTTCAGGAGAATGTTGGAAGACAAGGAAGTTTCCCCCATGGCATTGATATTGTGAACACAGCTGATTACTTTGCACTCTCTTCAAGAATAAACTCGTATCTCCATGTTGCAGTCTGTATTGCTCAATATGATAACTATCTATACCCTTTTATAGATGAATTGCTGCAGAGCAAGATTTGTCACTGGGTATGTTTCCTTCATACCAGACTTTACTCTTGACTCCTTGCATATTTTCTTTTGATCAATCTCTGAGTGGATCTGAAAATTATTTCAATTTTAAGTCTCCTGAAGAGTTGCAATTAGTAATGACACGTAAGTTAGGCTCGTCTACATTCCGTCTATCTTTAGCTGGGTTTTTTTTTTCCTTTTTCGAAAATTTTCAGACTCTTACTTCCATAGAATTGAATCCAACCAATTAAATTTTATATTACCTGATAGATAGAGTATCCTGTAGGAGGCAATGTTTGGTAGTTTTAAAATACTAGAATTGAAATCTTGACTCTTAAGTACACATGTAGTCTATGCTGACAAAGTTCAACCAGCTTCCAGTACCTTAGGGAACAAAAGATAGCACGATTACCATAGACATGTTCGTCTTATTCTGAACTTACATGTTATGGTGGGCACTTTTGATACCAGAGTGCTCAAATACATCACAATTTGAATAACGCTGCAAATTAGGTTTGACCCCTTTGATTTTATCTGGTTTCCTGGAATTTACACCTCAGAGTATAAGTGTAGGGAAGTGGAATGGATAAGACAAGGATAATAGTTTTGCCTGGTTTTACAATTCTTAATGTAGAGTGACCACATGTTTGCTTGTTCTTGATTCCATTGCTTATGCATGCAGGATAAAGGTTTAAGAGAGCTTGCAACCAATGCTCTTTCTGCTCTTGTAAAGTTCAATCCTGAATATTTTGCAGATGTCATATTGGAGAAATTGATTCCTCGGACTTTGTCAACTGATTTATGCACACGTCATGGTGTAACATTAGCCGTAGGAGAAGTTGTTCTGGCCTTACACAAATGTGACTATATTCTTCCTATAGGTTGGTTGTTATCTGCATTGTCAGTTTTGACTTGAAACTTCAGTTAGGACTGTAAGGTCCTGTTTCTGGCTGATATTACACTTGGTGTCATTGGTCAGCTGCTTATTCTGCTGTGAAATTATTTGTGATTTGTTATCTATCTGCTGTAGGGCGGGTCTTAAAAAAAGGCCCTTTCCCTGTTTTTCGCCTATAGAAACAATGTAGGAGGATCCCCCAATAAATGAAAAAAAGGAGAGAGAGAGAGAGAGAGAGAGAGAGAGAGAGAGAATAAAATAATTAAACAAAGAAAGAAGGACCTTAAGACAAGTGGAACTAGACTACCAAAAAAATCATGTTATTTATATATCTAAACAGTAATTTGTAAATGCTTAGCTGTTGTTTTAGTTTTTTGTTCCTTAGGATCAAAATAATTGATTACAGTCTAACCTTTTCCCCCCTTAGTATTTAGCTTGTGGTACAAGTAGAAACATCTGTTAAGCTGGGTTTTCCCTCAAACTTCACTGTGCAGATAAGCAGAAGCAAGTTTCTGGTATAGTTTCTGCAATTGAAAAGGCTAGACTTTATCGTGGAAAAGGTGGGGAAACAATGCGTTCTGCAGTTTCACGCTTCATTGAATGTATTTCTGTGGCGCGAATTAAAGTAACAGAAAAGATAAGGCGAAGTTTGCTGGATACCCTTAATGAAAATCTGAAGCACCCTACTTCGTATATACAGGTCTTGCCACTATACGATGTTCGCAGTGATTTTATTAAATTTAATCTGCCCTTAACTTCTGGCTGCTGTGTGGTGACAGTGTGCAGCTGTTGAAGCTTTGAAGTGCTTTGTTCGTTCTTATCTTTTGGGGTTGGAAAATAAAGCGAATTATGACCTTCTGCCGAAGTACCTCGAACAATTGAGTGATGCTAATGTTGCTGCAAGACGAGGTTCTGCGCTTGCTCTAGGTGTTTTGCCATTTGAGTTCCTTGCTAATAATTGGAAAACAGTAATAATGAAGCTTTGCAGTGCCTGTGAGATTGAGGTAGAGTTTATACTGTTGTCAATAGCAGAAATTTTGCATAAACCTATCCAACTTCATCTCTGAAATCTGTATACTTTTCGCTGTGCAGAGTAATCCTGATGATCGGGATGCCGAATCACGAGTAAATGCAGTCAAATCGCTTATCTCAGTTTTTCAAACTTTGACTGCAGAGAATGAGCATTCTGGCTTCTTTTCTGTTGAAGATAGTGTTAGGCTTTTTCAAGTTATAAAGAATGAAGTTATGCAGAGTCTTTTTGGAGCTCTGGATGATTATTCTGTTGACAAAAGGGGTGATGTGGGTTCCTGGGTTCGTGAGGCTGCCATTATTGGCCTTGAGAGTTGTACATATATCCTTTGTCGAACAGATGCCTTGGGGTATCCTAATCTGTCACGAAGTAAATCCACCTCTGAATCGCAGAAGGAAGATATTTCTTCAAATAAAGATATGCAGCCTTATTTTGATTCAAGTCTTGCAACGAAGTTAGTTGGCTCTCTTGTGAAACAAGCAGTGGAGAAAATGGATAAGATAAGAGATATAGCTGCTAAAGTCCTTCAAAGAATTTTGTATAATAGGACTATTTTTGTACCGTTTATAACTTTCAGAGAGAAACTAGAAGATGCAATTCCTCGAGCAGCTGATTTAGATTGGATGGTAAGACAAAATAAGATCTTTATTTTGATTCTTCAATTTGAGGTTCTCCCCCCTAAAAGATGACATTCTGTGTTTGTTTCAGGAACCATCTTTCTCGTATCCCGTGTTTGTTCAAGTACTCCAACTTCATTGCTATAGCAAATTTTTAGTGTCAGGGTTGGTGATTTCTGTTGGTGGATTGCAAGATTCTCTGAAGAAGGCATCTTTCAATGCTTTGGTGGAGTATCTTCAAGTGAACGAAGCCAACAGGGAGATCAGTCTCTCTGAGGATATTCTTTGGGTTCTTGAGAATTATAGAAGATGCGACAGAGTAATATCACCATCATTAAAGGTAACTGGCAAAACGAAAAAAATCTATAAATAATGACATTATTTATAAATAACTAATCTATAAATAATGTCATAGAAGTCAGAAAACATCTACAAGGTATTCATGATGATAGACAGTCCATTCATGATGAAACAGCCAATAGAGACTGAAAAAATTATGATAAAAGATTAGCTGTTCTGCTTTTGTTTTCCATTTTCTTTCACATACTGGGTCAAGCTGATTATATGTTTCTGTGAATGATCTTCTCTTCTGGATCAGTTACTGCTCCACATCGAACGTTTTACTACAATTATTTTTACTTTACAAGGTCATGCTCTAAAGAGAGCATGTAGCTGTTTTTTTTGCATTGACTTACCTCTCTCTTTTCCTGTCAGACTATTGAGATTCTTTTCAGTAAAAAGATATTCCTGAACATGGAGGTTAGTTGATATCCTTCTTATAATGATTCATTTGTAGTTCGAATATGTCAGTTTAGTTTTCCTTCTGCCATTATGCATGCCTGCTCCTTATGAATAATATCTTACAGGTACATACTCCAATTTTCTGTTCTGGTATGTTGGACTCCCTTGCCATTGAGCTGAAAGTATCGAAGGATTTCTCCAAGTTGTATTCTGGAATTGCAATTCTCGGTTATATAGCTTCACTCTTAGATCCTGTCAACAAGAGGGCATTCTCTCATCTCCTGACTTTCATCAGCCATAAATACCCCAAGGTAAATACCCCCAGAAAATTGCCCCATTTTGTATTATCTTCTCAACTGATGTTTCTCAACTAGATTTGAGCTGTTTTTGAATTTGATTGAGCTATCTCCGTGTTTTGCTGCCAATTTGTATTGGCAGATTCGGAAGGCCTCTGCAGAACAAGTGTATCTTGTACTTCTTGAAAATGCGAGTTTGGTGGCGGAGCCGAAACTGGAGAAAGCACTTGAAGTTGTTTCAGAAACGTGCTGGGAAGGTGAATTAGATGAAGCAAAACGAAAGAGGTTAGAACTCTGTGAAATGGCTGACCTCGATCCAAGTCAACTTCCCAAAGGCAGCAGTGACAGTATGAATACTCAGAGGCCTGTGAAAGCGGATGAGAATGCATCATACTCAGCATTAGTTGAATCAGCTGGGTTTTAGGATGCATTTTTGTTTTTGCATTGTTGTACGCACTAAGCTTTGTGTGGCATTACAGACTTCCAGTCTTTTCAAAAGATGCGTTCTGATACTTTAGAAAAAATATTAAGAATGTAACAGAAACATGAGGATGCATTAAGTAACAAACTAGTTGCTTTTCCTCTCTGAAAATTGATGATTGTAATATTATTGATGTTACGAACAATCCAATTGGTGAGGCCCTAGGATTGTAAACATTACTAAATTAATACTTACTATAGTTTACAGTTTAATTGAATGAATCTTTAAAAAAGTTAGAGAGGGTTTTATCTTAAAAGAATCTCCAACATTGCCAATTCTTTACTTCCTATATGCAAATTTGTAAAGCATGTACTATATAATTCCACTATTTTCTTCTCCCTGAGTTTAAGTACTGTAAGTAACAATGTACCGATCATATAATTTCCAACAATTTGTTTATTCAATTTATTTAAAAAATGAATATAGTACTCGGTAATACAATGGATTCTTGTCCCAGTCAATTACAATAGGCCTGTTTATTTTCTCAAGTTAATAATATCAAAAGGAAGAAAAAAACTCTCAACATTTCAAACTTCTGAAA
>JAAGWI010049588.1:3746-18472 GCA_012274505.1 Galium porrigens var. tenue
TTTTTTCGAGATTAGTATTTCTATTTCTTGCAAAAAATAGTTTTCTTGTTATTTGAGTCGAGACACAACACAAAATCACATCAAACTGTCATATACTAACATCAATCAACAAGAAAATTAGACTTATTTCCTGAGGTAAAATATATTTACAAAAGGACTCATTTTTATGGGAAGGAGAATACATAATTCAAAAGAAAACAAACAGAAATTCTGAATTTGGCTCTAAATTCTTATACGAGCATGATTTTGACAGAAACCTTCTCGACCAATTTGAGGTTTGTGCGAGGATGACTCAATACATGCGGCTTTTCAGAGCCTGCTCAACATCGAGAACGCTCACAGAAATCCATGGCCACCTCATGGTCACAGGTCTGTACAGGGACCCACTTGCATCGACCAAGCTCCTTGAATCCTATGCCGAAATGGGTCCCATGAAATCATCAAGAGCTGTTTTTAATCAGTTCCCAAATCCAGATTCCTTCATGTGGGGCGTGGTGATCAAATGCCACGTGTGGAATGGCCTCTTCGAAGATTCCATTTGTTTGTACAATGAGATGTTGCGTGAGCAGAGAGAAATCAGTAGGTTTGTTTTCCCGTCGGTTTTGAGTGCTTGTTCTGGAATTGGCGATCTGGGGTTCGGCAAAAGAGTGCACGGAACGATTATCAAGTGTTTGCTTGAAAATGATTGCGTGATTGAGACAGCATTGTTGAAAATGTATGGTGACATGGGGTGCGTGGGAAGTGCACGCGAGGTATTCGATAAAATTCCGGTGAGAGATGTTGTTTCGTGGAGCTCGATCATCTCTTGCTATGTCCGAAATGGGGTTCCAAGGCAGGGACTGGAGATTGTCAGTGAGATGATGATGGAGGAAAGTTTGAACGTGGATGAAGTGACTATGCTTAGTGTGGCTGAAGCCTGTGGAGAGATGGGGTTATGGAGAGAGGCAAAATCGCTCCATTGTTTTGCGCTGAGGAGTAATGTCGGTGTTTGTGGGGATTTAGGTACTTCGATTCTTGCAATGTACGCAAAATGTGGCGATTTGAGAAGCTCAGAGGCTCTTTTTGACAAAGCTGTTGATAAGAGCGTTTCGTTCTGGACTGCGATGATTTCATGCTACCATCAGAACGGATTGTATCAAGAAGCGTTGGGATTGTTCATCGAGATGCTGTTGAGTGGTGTGAAACCGACTGAGGTGAATTTGATGCGTGTTGTACTTTTGTGTGCAAGGCTAAGCCGGTTAAATGAAGGAAAAACTGTTCATGGCTATGCTGTTAGGAATGCCATTGGCCATGAGAATGATCTTCTTGGACCGGCATTGATGGATCTATATGCTAGCTGTGGAAGGTTAAGGGAGTGTTGTAAGGTGTTTAATAGTACTAGAAATCGGCAGGTTTTGCTGTGGAACATGCTCATTTCGAGCTATTTTAGAGAAGGGATGATTAAGGAAGGTTTGGAAGTTTTCAAGAAAATGCTTTCTGAACAAATCCTGCCAGATTCATTCACTTTGGCCAGTGTTTTATCAGCCTGTGGAGATATCGGGTTTTCTCAACTCGGATTTCAGATTCACAACCATGCTCTTAAGTTAGGGATTCAAACAGAGTTTGTCCAGAACTCACTCATTGCCATGTATTGTAAAAGTGGACTTCTTGATTCAGCCAATGCAGTTTTCCGGGACACGGAAGTGAAAGGTGTGGTCACATGGAATGCTATCATAAGCGGGTTTTCTCAGAACGGGAACCCTAAAGAAGCCATGGCACTTTTCAATGAAATGCACTCTAACTCAATGGAGATGAATGATGTCACCTTCTTGAGCGCGATCCAAGCCTGTTCAAACCTAGGATGCATAGAAGATGGAAAATGGATTCACCATAAGGTAATCATACATGGAATGAGGCACGAGCTGTACATTGATACTGCTCTTGTTAACATGTACGCGAAATGTGGAGGCCTTCCCATGGCACGACGGGTTTTTGACAACATGGTTGAAAAAAATATTGTGTCATGGAGTACTCTGATAGGTGCATATGCCATACACGGCCAGGCTGATTCAGCCATATCTGTCTTCACAGAAATGATTGAGTCAGGCGGACCTGGAATCAGACCAAATGAGATCACTTTCATGAACATTTTATCTGCCTGCAGACACGCAGGCTATTTGGCAGAAGGGAAGATGTTCTTCAACTCCATGATGAATGATTTTGCTATAAAACCAAACTTTGAACATTATGCTATTCTGGTCGATCTTCTAAGCCGAGCAGGGGATTTAGATGGGGCGTATGAGGTTATCAAATCGATGCCCACCCCTGTGGACGCGAGCGTGTGGGGGGCGTTGGTGAACGGATGCAGAATTCACCAGAGGATGGATGTGATCAGAAGAGTGAAGGAAAATCTTAGAAATGTAGAAACAGATGACACTGGATATTACATACTTTTGTCAAACTTGTATGCAGAAGGAGGGGAATGGGATGAATTCAATATGGTGAGGGCAAATATGGCAAGAAAGGGCCTGCAAAAAGTGCAGGGTTGTAGTATGATAAAGATTGACAAAATGGTGCATCAATTTGGAGCAAATGATAAATCTCCTAACCAGATTGAGGACATTTGCAGCTTGATAGATAATATGTATGCAGGTTATACTGGTGATATAGATGTTTCTGTTGTTTGATTCAAGCGAATTATTTGCAAGATTTCTCGTACAATCATATTATACACGTGAATCGTGATTGATTTTGTCTAAACTTATGTTAAGTTGCCAAAAAAAAATTGTGATTAAACTATATTGCATCAAGAATCAAATGTTATGTACAAAATGGATCCTTCAGAGCACTAATCACATTATATTTTTTAAAAAATCTACTCATTAACCAAGAGATGCCACACTCTGAGGATAGAAATCACTGTCAAAATCTGAATTCAAGTTGCTATATCCAGGGGATTTCCTCAACCCCTTTTTCCTCATCAAATCCCTCATATGATGAGCCTGATTCCACCGCCCATCCGAAGCATACAAGTTCGCCATCAGCACATAGTAGCAGGCATCGTGAGGGTGCAACTGGAGCATTTTCCTAACCGCCATCTCTCCTAGGTCGAACCTAGAGTGCATACTGCAACCGCTAAGAAAAGCTCCAAACAAGCCAACATCAGGCTGAACCGGCATTTTGTTCATGAAATCAAACGCTTCCTCAAGCCTGCCAGCTCGAGCCAGAAGATCAACCATGCAAGCGTAATGCTTCATGGAAGGGGTGAAGTTATACTCTCGACTAATGCTCGTGAAAAATCTCCATCCCTCCAGTACCATTCCAGCATGGCTGCAGGCTGATAAAACAGCTGTGAACATGATATCATTTGGTTCAAGACTTTCCTTAATCATATCACTCAGAAGTGCTAGAGAATTATTACAGTCTCCCTGTATTCCATAACCACCAATCATGGCGTTCCATGTGGCGGGATTCTTCTCGAGAACTCCATCAAAGACTGCACGTGCTGACCTGGCATCGCCACATTTTGCGTATAAATTTAGGAGGGCGGTACTAACATGTGTGGATGCTAAAAATCCTTCTTTGATGGTGTATGCGTGAAGAGAAGAACCAATCACTAAAGCTCCGTGGGATGCGCATGATGTAATAACAGACACCAGTGTAACTGCATCTGGCTGGATAGTTTGAAACCTCATTTGATGGAACAACGTAAGAGCCTCGTGTGCAGAACCATTGGATGAATGTCCGGATATAATCGAGTTCCAAGAAGTGACATCCTTGTTAGAGAGAGTCTGAAATAAGTAATTAGCATCTCTTCTTATACCACACTTACCATACATGTATACAAGAGCATTTGTCACAGCATCATCATATAACCGGAGTTTATAACCTAGGCAGTGAACCGAAGCTCCAAACTTAATGTTTCCGAGCTGAGCACACGCTGAAGCTACGCTCGAAAGTGTAACTTCATTGGGAAAAACTCCTTCCCACTTCTTGTTTGTAAACAGCTTCAGTGCCTCAGATGGACAGCCATTCTGGCTATACCCAACAATCATTGCTGTCCAAGAAACAAGATTAACATGGGACGATTCAAATAGGATTCCTCGAGCATCATCTAACGACTTGCATTTCACATACATATCCACAAGAGAAGCAACCAAATGGGAATTAAAATCGATCTTGCTCTTGATAATATATCCATGAAGCCACTTACCTTGATGCAAAGCTCCCAATTTAGCACACCCCGACACTAAACTAGCCATGGTGTACTCATTCGCTTCCACAAAACCATCCCTCATTTTGTTAAAAATAAGAAGAGCTTCATCAGCATAACCGTTCTGCACATAACCAACAATCATCGACGTCCAAGAAACCACATTCTTATCAGGAATCCCCTCAAACACTCTATTCGAAGACCTGATATCCCCAAACTTGGAATACATCTCCACAAGCCCAGTCGAGACAATCCGATCCGGGCTCCCAACCTTCACCAAAAGGCAGTGCACCTTAACCCCTTCCACAAAATCACGCAAAGCGCAACAAGCCTTGAGCACTATCGAAAACACAGCATTATCGTACGAATTCAAACATCTCATGTAACTTCGATAAAACCCAAGTACATCCACAAACATATCACTCATAAAGTACCATCTGATCATCACTTTACATGTATCGAAATCCGGGTGGGGAATTTCATCGAACAGTAACCGGGCAGTCTTCAGTTTTCCGAACAAGCCATATGAACTGATCAATCTGGTCTTGATTGAAACGTCCTGATTGTGGCCGTCGACTATCAAAAGGGCGTGGAACTCTTTCAGCGAAGATGGGGTTTTGCAGTGGCTGAGGAGCAGCAAATAGCGGTTCGCTGAATCGAACTGGGATCGGGTTGAAACTGAAGTTAGGGTTCTGCTGAATCTTAAATGGGATTCTAAGAGGGGTTTTTGATTGCGTAGAAAAAGGGAGAAAAGTTTCATTCTTGTTTCTTCATTTGCTTTGTTGCAGGGGGAATTTGCGGGCTTCAAGAAGTACGACTCCCGCCAAAATTGATGTCAAGGCGGCGGTTGACCGTTGTCAAGGCGGCAGTTGTTTGGCCATTACTTATGCGATTTACGTTTTCCATGCTCTTATTTTTCTTTTAGCACAAGAGTAAAGTTGTACCGTATTTGTTTTGTTAATTTTATTGATGATGGTGATTGATGAGTTGATTAGGGTTTTAGATAGGGAAAGTTAGAGTGAGAAAGTTTGATGGGGTAATTGAAGTAACGCAAATTATATTGTACACTCTGTGTACATAATAGTATCGTATCTCATAGTAAAATGTGTAGAATGATTTAACCAACTATAGTGGGGTAAATTTTTTTTGGTAATACTCGTGTTTAAAAATTCTACCAACTATACCCGCGGGAAGCCCTTCTAATTCCTTCTAATAATAGTGAACAGAAGCTCACCAACTACTTTCAATTAAACATTGAACGTCATCAATGCTATGACAGTTGACAACTGGTTAGGGTATATCGGAGAACGAATTTCCCAATGGTAAAATTATGGCAGTTGTGCTTAGAAATGATGGAATTCAGTAAGTCTGGGTGAGTATAGTGTAAGGCATGCCAACGTTTTATTCCAAAATTCAAATATTACAATCGAAGGTAAATTAATAAAAAAATTATGGTTGAGTGAGATTAACTAATTAGCACTTTCCAAAAACCATAGTCATATTTGACACTTAATGATAAACTTGAAGGTATAGATGCACTTTGCTTGAATAACTTTTAAGGATTTTGAGTTGGTAGGACAGCATCTAAAACACAACATAATATTTAAATTCACAGGGGTTTCATTTGATTTTATATTAGAATCTACTCCCTCTGTCCCCTATGATGAAACCAATTGTTTTTGGCACAATTTTTAAGAAAGCTGATGTGGCACTGATATGTATGGTAGGGTTGTTGAATTAATTATGTGAGAGAAGGTTAATAGTTTATATTATAATTCTTTGCCAGAAAAAGAATTGGGTAAATCTCTTTGGGACGGACCAAAAAGGAGATTAGACACATGTTAGAGGGATGGAGGGAGTATGAGAAAGTGATTGTGACATCACGAATCATGTTGGTTTATTTACTCTATATTTGATGTAGTGACAACTTTGATCAATTAAAATATAAAACTTCAGTTTGAATTAGATTTTTCTACAAAGCTAGTATATAAAATTGAAATTCAGGTTTAAACCAAACTATAAGCTCCATATCAAACTGAACTTCCCACATGTTTTGACCCAAAACCATGATTTTAACCATAACCAAAAAAACTCACCAATTTCTTTCTTTTTTATCAAAAAACTCTCCAAATGAACATGGCTCAATTTCAATGGATTGCTTTTCTATGTACTCTTTTCTGGGTTGAAATGTGGGCAAATGCCATTCTCTCATCTTTTTACTAATCTCCTGTTAAATGGGAAATTCCCAACTTAATTTCATGAGGGAAAAACACACCCCAAATTTGATACTATCAGATCCCAAAGGAACAATGACATATAATAGCCAAGAATTAGGTAGCCATTATTCTTTTAACATTACAAAGTAGGTAATGGTAACTCAAATAAGAAGACACAGCAATAATGGGGGATCCAAATTATGGACTACAAGACATTTACAGTGACAAATCCCCAACCTAAGGAAAAAAAAGAACCCTGCAAAGTCTTTCTCTGTAAATTCTTTAACCACATTGAAAAGTAAAAAAAATAAACCCTCTGATGATTATGTTAAAAGGGCAGCCGGTGGAGGATTTCCACCCGGGCACCCCCTTTGCCGACGAGGCCGCCGGGTAGTTTTCCCCCACCCAGTCAGGCTCCGGTCCTCCAAACCGACTTCAATCAGCGGAGCCGGTGCAGGAGCTGGTGCTGCTATCTCAACAGCAGCAGCAGCAGCAGCATCGGCTACTACTGCACGCCTTCTTCCTCTACCACCACCATTTCTCCTTGTCAATGTTGAATTCCATGGCTGCCCTGTGGCTCTCATTAGCCCTCCAAACGTTTGAAGGTCTTCAGTCACCTCATGCCGAGACAGAGAAGCCAGGCCTGGGAGGATATCCCTCTGGAAGTCCCTTCTTGGTCTCCCTCTCCTTGACTGCCCCTTTCTTGTTCTATTAGGCACTGTATTTGCTCCTGAATCTTCCACTTTCAATGCTTCTGGAATAAAGGGCTTTGGCAAAAAGTCCTCCTCTTTGACTTCCTTCATCTGTAGAGTCATGAGCTCGAAATCATCCATCTCATATCTAGACACGATATCTGCAAACCATAAGAGGCATTCTGGCGAAGGATCTTCAGACATTAGACATGTATCATCATCATCCTCGATGTGAATGATGGGACTTGACAACATTGAAAGTGCGACTATTGATTCTGCAGCTGTCTTGGCTACTTCCTCTTCATTTGCTTGTCCTAATAATTCAGGTTCAGCAGCTGCTGATGTCAGTAATGGCTCGGGCAAAACTTGAACATCCTCCTCAGACTCCACAGCAGGTGTTTCTAAATCTATCTCCATCAAAATCTTGGCAACATTAATATTATTATTTTCTGCAACTGCGGGAGCTTCCGGGAGAACTGATAACTCTTCATCTTCATCCTCAGTAAAACAACAGTTCAAGTCAATGAAACTTCTAGTATTATTTTTATTATCAGAAACCTTCACATTGTCTTCCACTTTCTTCTCATCAGCCAAGGCTTCCGAAGCAATTTGCTCATCACAAGCCACGTTGATATCAATCATGCTGTTCTTCTTCACTTCTGTTTCTAATTTTTCTCCAGGCAAGAAAGAAGACTCAGTTCTCAAATGTGCTGGTTTTTCAAAGATGGCTACTCCCATAATCTTCTTAACACCCTCATTCTCCTGAATCAGTAGTTTATTGATATCTTTCACATGCTCGTTTTCCTGATCAGAGTTGGAGTTGATATCAATCCTGACATTTGCGGCCTCACTCTTGCTAGACGGTTTGGCTCTAAGCCATGGCAACCCTTTAAGATCTCGTTCAGTGTTGGTTTTTACATCAACTACCTTAAGATCCTGTAAGCAAACTACCTCATTGGATGGATATTTTGTTAGGACAACATTCAAGTCCATGTCTTTCACAGGATTACTCATGCCAAAAGGAGGATATCGGCCCAAAACTTCCTTAGAACCTGATGAAGAACCGTGATAAAAGCCGTTCATCTTTGAGCTTTCAATGTTCTGCAACTTCTCTCCCAATAAGCTATGAATCTGAGAAGATGAATTTGTACTTGTACTATAAAGTGAAGGTGACTGTAATGATGGGTAAGCATTCAACGAACCCATCTTCTGGGATAAGCTGCTCGTTGGCTTTCCCCATGAAAGTGCAGAGTGGGACCAAGAAGCTGCGACATCCGAGGTACTACCAAAGGAATACAGACCAGGCAACTGAGAAGGCATAACTGAATTGAGATGGTTAACGTTGGAGTTACCAAAACCTCGATCAACGTTGTCTGAACCATGAATTGTTCTTCCTCTCCACATTTCTTCCCTTCCATAGTCTGGTGGATGAGGTATGCTCACCCTAACTTGAGCCGGTTGGGAATGTACAGCTGCCTTATTAGGACTGTGATGGAATCCAGGAGGTGGAGAAATCATGCTATTCCCTCTCTGATTTGGTCCAGGAAAAAAACCCTCCCCTAAATTCATGAAAAACATATTTCGTAAGAATTTAGAAACACAAAAAGTTGAGAAGAGATCAATGTCCAATTGAATTTTTACCTGATTCATGCATTCCAGAGAGCCAGTCTCTCTCACTGCTTTTATTGACTACGGAAATGGTGCCTTTTTGTAAGCCTATAGTTTCAGAATTTGATCCCAGAGAAATATTTAGAGCATTGCTCTTCCCATGATTAGCAGGGTAACCAAGAAAATTGACAGAAGATGGGACTGGATCATCTTCAACCTGAATAGGCTCATTCAAATCAGCCAATCTCATGGTGCTTCTCAGAGATGTGGTGGATGCAGAAGCATTCATCTGGGCAGTGATTTTCTCTCCATTGAGAAAAAAGTTCCCAAATTTCTCAGGAGTGACTTTGTGATGATTCCCATTAGGTAGCGAACTTGAAATTTCAGTCACCTTACTACCAAGTAACTGTTCACCCTCTTCAGTATCAATGTATTCATCTGCAGGTAGCTGAAGATCAAACAACTTCTTTCTCACCTTCGAGGGTCTAGTTTCTAAAACCTCACAGTCCTTTAATGTAGAACCATCAGCTCGACAGGGTGTTGTTTTGTTTCCCTTTGTACAACTCAAAGGAGAATTAACTATTTCAGCACCTGAAACAGAAGGTCTAGGATAGCCGGAATTTGACAAAAGAAAGCTTGGAGGTTGCCATTTCCCAGCATCTTCAGCCGGCTTCTGAGAACCAAGGAGGCTTGATGAAGAAGATGGCTCTATGGACATCTGACGCTTGTTTGATTCCGTCCTCTTAACCTCTTCCATCATGTCCCTCTGAATTCTGTAAAGCCGGTGCAGCTCATAAACCTAGAACAATGAAAGGTTATTACAGTCTTGAAGATTAGTGCAGATCTACAATGTACAAGAAAGGCTGTTACCTGAGTCTTGAAGACAGCCTCATGCTCCAGCATTTTCTGTTTCAGTTTATCCTTATCATATCCGGGATATGCGTCAGCTATGGTTCTTTGCACATAACCGTTGCAGTATTGCCCGTTTGCAAAAGTCCCCTCTCTGTAAAATAGACCCCAACTACTACTGTTAGAATCTTCATTAGGGTCCCTCATGGAATAATATCCCGGCAAGTAGCTCTTGCACTGCACTTGTGTTCCCATTCCTGCCAAAGATAATTCGGAAATGTCAATTTTGATAGTTAGATGAGAGTTGGGAGAGGCTCTTTTCATCTAAATGAAAAGAGATTTTTATGAATTACGAATAAAACAGAAAACACTGCAGCAAAAGTTAGGGATTCTAATAGCTTCTCAGAAAAAAAATCAACAAACAGAATCAAACATATACAATGCAAGGTCAAAGGAAATTGTCAAGCAAGCAATCACTTATGAGAATATTAATTTAAAACAACAAAAGATAACAGAAGCTGTTGTGTGCTACAGAAGGAAGCAACATAAATTCTACCCCAATTCTTATCAAAGGATTAACACGGTAGAATAGTACATCTATTGCAGAAGCACAATTGATGCATCTAACAACTTTCTTCTTATTTTTCAAATTAATTCAAGTAAAAGAAGAAAATTTTCCAAGATGGCCTTTAGTACTTCACATATGGAAAAGAAACAAAGATCGTTGAGCTTGAGACGTACCAGAAAACAAAAAATTACGAGAAGGCCAACAGAAGGGAAAAGTGGGGATGAGGTGGGATGCCAAATACCTAAGAGGAACATCATACTAAATGTGAATAAGAGGCAAGCTGCAGGTAATGCATTAATGGGCAGAGGTGACAAAATGAATGCAACACAAGGGTTGAATATTAAGTTGTCTTTTTCTTCTATTAGATTTAACATAATTTTTCCGCGGAAAAAAACAAACGTAATTCTAACACTATTTTTCTCTTCAAACGCCAGTCATTATCAACTCCCCGACAAGGCATGCATTAATGGAGTGTCTGTTGCTATGGTAAGAAGTAAATCCATGGTAAACCTTACATAGATACACAGTTTGTAAAGATAACATGTTCAGTTAAAAAATTCGCCAATGAAACTCAGAAAGACATAATAAGAAGGACACTGTCCAGCATAACAACAAACAGAAAATGATGTACTTGCATAAGATAACAATTCAACAAATTGAAGCTCCCAAAGCCAAAATGGAAATGAAAAAATCACCAAACAGAAGAGGTGTGTATGATGTTCCATACAAATAGTTAGAATTATGTCTAAAACAATGATGTCAGCAAAAGAATTATGAATGAGAAAATTTAACCAGCGAAAGAAACCAATCCAATCCATTCTATTGAACATATAAATAGTCTACACGTTGTATGTGCATTGTAAATCCAAGAAAACAGCGCATTTCTCCGTATCTCGAACTTACACCTGCCTAACTGAAGCTACGACATCTGGCAAACACTTACAGTATCTCCCTTACAAATGTAATCTATATTTTCTTAGGTCGGAGAAAATGTCCACAACTTCCATCTAACCCGACTTCATGACCCCAAATACTTAAAACAAGTGCAGAGAATCAAATGCCAGATTACTAATCTCATGTAGCATAATCATAAGTTTGTATATTTATATGCATCATTAAAGAAAGCTACAGTCACAATCATCATCAAGAAACACAATCAACACATCATTAGATATACAAACAATAATCCCAATGGGCAAACACCAGAAAGAAAGAAAGAAAGAAGAGAGAGAGCAAATCCCACAATTCAGTAAATAAAGCCCTGAATCTTTACCTTTTTGGAAACTCAATAAAGAACACTAATCCAGATAAACTAAACTATCATAGATCCTAAACACAAAACGATCGGCCACAAAATCCACCCAATTATGCAATCAAGAAACCCACAAACGAAGCTACCATTAAAACAAACAAGACTCTGGATTACAAGCAGGCAAAAGCTCAAAGCAACCAAGAATCTCTCTTTCTGGTTCCATTACCAAAAGGGTCTCAGTCAAACAAAAGTAAAATCCTATATTATCAATAACCTGTTAAATATGATAATTAACAATAGCAAAATGAATAATTGTTATTACCTCAAACCCACATCCTGGAAAATCTCCTCCCCTTCTCAAGCAACAATCTTGGAGACTGAATCACTCAATACTATGATTATTAATACTGTTATCACTGTCACTACCCTCTCTCGGAATCATGGGAGAGAAAAATGATAATTGAGAAAATATGTGAAAAAGGTTTAATATTTATAAAAGAAAACAAGAATAATTAAGTCAAATAAGAGTAAAAACAAGGAAACTGTAAAGTGGGTTGTTAAGTAACTCCATTGAAGAAGCTCAGATCCTCATCAAACTCAACAAAAGAAGATTGCAGATTTCGATCTGCTGGGCCACTCTCTCTACCAAAGAAAGAAACTTTCTCTCCTTAGAGAGAGAAAGAGAAATGAAAAAAGAGAAGTTTGTGCTTAATAGAATGGCAGTATCAGAATACCATAATATATATTTTCCATTATATATATACATATATATAACAATTTTATAATTTTAGGACAAGGAAGAGAGAGAGATCCCAGATAAGAAATCAATCTTTCTTCACACAAACAAACGACCTTCTAAGAACAGTGACATGAAATTTGTCAACATCCGGTCTCTTTTTATTCTCTGCTTTTTCTTCACTTCACTCTTTCTCTCTCTCTCTCCTCCTACTGTGATGATTTCTTGGCCGATTTTTTTATTTTTATTTCTTTTTCTGGGATTTTAAGGAAAATGTAGATTTTTTTTAGTGAGGAAATTCCCATTTTCTAGATTCTCTCCACCTTCCTTGCCTTTTGGCTATAGATATATTAATGTAAAATTAATATTATCCTGAATTATAGCTGTTCAGTTTTATATTATCATTTTATAAATGGAAACTCATTTGTTTTACGTTAAATTTGCCTGCATTACTGTTAATAGCAACAAATCAAACTCGGGCTCTCCCCAAGCTGCCATCCCTTTCATCTTAATTACTTGTACTGGAAAAAAATTCCTCATAAATTTCGTGTGTGACACTTTTAGAATGCCAGTAATATTTTCACTTTAATTATATTGTAACAAAATAACGTGTATCTTACAATTCACCTTAAGGTTGTTATAAAAAGAAACATTAATAATAGTCTTGAATTTTCTAAGATATCTTGAGTTTGACCTTATCATAGCTCTATTTCAAATATTCTTATTTTATCATAAGGTCATGTTCGGTTGAGTTTTTTTGTTATTTAACTAAATTTAATTGAATTGAATTAAACTTTAGCACTGAATTAAAGTGAAAAAATATATTAAAAAATATAATTAGCATAATTAAATCAATATTTTTTACTGTATCGAATTGATATAAAACAATGTCTAAAATTCACTATTACATAAAGACTTTTGAAAATGACTTGAAGAGAGCCGTATATTGTCAAAATACAGGGCAAGCAAATAATAGAAACAGTGTAGTTGGAAATTTAATAGGGATAATGTTAGATTGTTAGTACTTTGATTTGATTAGATGACCACTTTGTTACTAGGGTAATGTTTATAATTAGCATTAACTAATCACCAGGACGGTTATATTATAGTTTAATTCGAACGTCCCTTTTGCACAAAAAGTCTCATTTACAATTAATTGGCATTTAAAATGCAAATGCAGATAAAGTGCTGAGATTATCTCATGAAGTGGGTGCACTACGATTCATAATAAAGAACGAATTTAGTTGCTAAAATCTGTTTCCTGTAAAATAAAATATACAATCAATGGAGAAAGGTAAAATATAAATGTAATTTCGGCCTTGTAGGTGCGTTGATATTTGGGAGTGTTGATTTGAGTTGAAAAGTGACGAAATGAGTTGAAAAGTATTGAAATATATTCAAATACAATAACATGAGGTTAACTAAATTGGACTGAATAAATATCTTTTATAGATTTTACTCATTTTTTCTTTATATATTCTCCACAATCTTAGTCTAAAATCATATTAAATTTGATCATTTAAACATAAACAATGATTATGTAACTACAGAAAAAATAATTTTCCTCAATTAATATTTTGAAACATAGCTAAATTGAAAAGTGCTAATCAAACTTGAAAATGTGTTGATAAGTGTCAATTGAAAAGGGATGTACTTATTAGTTATGAGTTTGGTGTTGTGTTGAAATGCGATGAAAATAAGTTGAACTGTATATGGTCTTATTAAGTTTGTTTTTGCAGAAAAATTGAATTTAGATCAGATGGAGTTACAACATTTGGAATAGTACCTCAAGAAGAAAAGACCAAGCAACTTCTAGAATAATGAACGAATATCTGCTAGTACTAAGTCAAACTCGATCTGATGATACCTAATCTATTAAAATGTGACCATATCTAGGCAACCGCACTGTGAAAGGGGATTGAACTTGAGTTGCACCTCATAAAGGGGTTGTGGTAATCTATTTTGATGTAGATGGTTCCTTTTGAGTAGATCAAATTGATACGAACAGAAATTAAAACATTATCATATATTATGTTGTTAAATTTATCATAATATTAATTGTTTAATACTTTTTGAGTTAACTGATCAAAATTCAAATATACGACTTAATCAACCATTTATCCCTCATTTCCTTAGGTAAATCATAATTTAAACACAATTTTTTATCATTTTTTTACAGTTTAAGATCTGCTGATTAGTCATAATCACATTTTAACTAGGATAGATGGTTGAGCCATCCTTAATTTACTCAAAAACTGTGGGAGATGCCTATCTGCAACAATGATAATCAGTGACAAGTGTTTGTTGGATTGGGACAAAGAATCCCCATATTTTGCATATTTGGCATCCACAGATATGAGGTTTATTTTCCTTTTTTCTTTACTGCCCAAATTTGATTCAGACAAATATGGGGCCCAGTCAAAGCATATTTTGTGGGATGAAATGGATCCAAGTAGTAGTAGATTTTTCACGTTCAATTTTCCCAAAGGTTAAACTATCTAAATTTACAATTTAAGCCCTGCATATAAGGTTTTATTACATGAATGGGATATGGATTGGGATGGCCCCGGTATAGGGACATTTGATTAATTTAAGTTCAATTTGATTTTAAAA
>JAAGWI010049787.1:330-14641 GCA_012274505.1 Galium porrigens var. tenue
CAGAGCAAAATTCTTAGAGAGAGAAACAATCTTCCATTGTAGATACCCTATAAACTAAAACAAGGCTTACAGCTTCTGATCGGGAAGAGAAACTACCTCGAAAATTGAATTGTCTAAAGCTTTCATTGCAGAACCTAAACACTAAAATTTGAAAGGATTTAAGTGAATCGCTATACCTCTTTTACTGTTTACGCCCTGTATTTTATACACAATTATATACAATAAGTTTTTTTTTTTCCAAAAATTTAAAAATCAGTTTTGATGATTAATTTATGATTGAGTTTATTTAAGTATCAATTAGTTGGATTTAATTAATACCATTAGTTACTAATTAATTATAATTAATTAGTAAAACATGCGGGTAGAGGTGGTGATCGGCAGGCGTCGGCGGCGACCGGAAAACCAGGGGCAGCGGAGGCGATCGGAAAAATGGAGAAATCAGCCTGAAAAATGGTGCGACGCGGCCGGGGATCGCGGGATCGGTCGGTTCGCGGCCGGGAATTGAGGGATCGGGCTGTCGCAGGAGCCGCCGGATCTGGCTTCTAGGAAAGGCGCCGGAAAAATGCGCGATCCGGCGCGACGCGGCCGGGGATCGCGCAATCGGCCTGCTGGGATTCAGATCGCGCGATCGATCGGGCTGCTGGGATCGATATCGCCGGATCGGGGGCGAGGGACGTGGGGCGATGGCATGGGTCAGAGGCTGTGGTGTCCGGCGAATAGGATCCGGCAGCCCAGCGGTTGTGGGAAGGCGGTGGCATGGAGAACTGGCCGACGATATCGCGCGGCACTGGACGGCGTGCAAGACCTTCGGCTCTCAAGTTTTGTGCAGAGGTAGAACTTTAATCTCCCTTACCTACAAGTATAGCTTTAGGTATCACTGTTGAGAATGAAGAATTTGATATTGAATATGAGGACCTTCCGTCCTATTGTACACACTGTAGAAAGCTAGGTCATAGTAATGATGACTGTAAAATTATTCATCCGGGGGTTAAACCTCAATCTGATATTGATGCTAGTTTATCGAAGCATGATACTAGTTTATCCAAGGATAATGTTGGTTTCTATGATCCTAAGAAAACTAATCCTATTGCCTCAAAAGAAACTAGATACAACCCTATAGCTTTAGTTGATCATCCCAAAAATCATCAGCCTTCTTCTGCCTCAAAACCAGCACTAGGACAGCAGAAAAAAAAGTTCTACTAATAGAGCAAATCATAAACCTGAGAGAAGGAATTCTGGTGAGACATATGCCTCTAATGTATGGAAAAAAGTTAACCATTTGGATTTTGATAGAGATACTTCTACTAAGACTCAGTCAACTATGGTGCAAGAACTATCTCCTTCTCCTTCTAGCCAAAAGAGAACCTCACAGACTGCAATATTCTAATTATTTCCACAAAAGTACCACCAAGCCCAGCACCCATCCAAATATTTACAATACCTCTACCTCAACACAAAACTCCAACGACTCTGATATGGAAGTCATTCATACAGAACAAAGGCAGGAAGAACCTTTTCATTCGCCTGTTCCTCAAGCTCCTATTTTAGCTTTTGAGATGGAGGAACATTCACTTGTTCTTTAAACTCATGTTCCTTATGCTCATGTTCCTCACACTGATGGCTTCATCTCACCAAAACCGAAATTCATATTCTCCTTCTCCAAAGATGACCTCAATCTTAAGGCATGTAAGATTGATCACTTCCCTCAAGATTTTGTCACTACTAACCATCTCCTCTTCCTATCCTAAAATAGAAACAGAAACAGGTTCCTACCACTCATAAATGAGGAAACTGGGGAAAAATCAGAATATGTTACCCTTATGCCTATCCTTGGGAATGAGGATTATGACTCCACTTCCACAGAAGAAGATGTTCCACTACATGCTGCTAAGGTAAGCACAACTCAGGTAAGTATCACTCACTCAAGCCCTAGACCTAAGCTTTTTACTTACTTCTCATAGATTAATCAACTCATGATTAATACTCTATCAAAAAGCAAACAAAAAATGGTGAATCATGAATGGTACAACCCAAAAACTAAAAACACTAGTCTGGAACATTCGGGGAATGGATACCTCAATGTTGAGACTGGAAAGAATGGTTCTGGAATACAATTTTGATCTTATATGCCTCATTGAGCCACTTCATAAAAATATAGAGTGTGAGGTTTATATGAAAAAACTGAATTTTACAAAATGCATGCATGCAAACAATGGCCAAATATGGGTTTTATAGAATAACCATATACAAGTCAATCTCATTCATGACAATCTGCAATTCTTATATGTCCAACTGTATACTTCCATGCTTAATTGCCCCCTAAACGCTTTCTGTATTTATGGTCTTAGGAGTAGAAATGGTAGAAAGCAAATGTGGAAAGATTTTAAACAATTTCCCTCTATAGATGCTATGTATATAGGGGATTTCAATGCTATTACATCCATTAGTGAATACAAAGGTCCATCTTCTCCCAATCTAGGTAGTATTAGGGATTTCAATAAAATTCATTGATAATATGGCTTTGGAACATATTAATACTGCTGGAAACACTTTCACTTGGACAAATGGGAGAATTAGAGATCCAACTATTCAGAGACTAGACAGATGTTTATGCTCCAATAGTTGGAAAGACTAATTTTCCTTCCTCATCCATCCGGCTTTTTAATAAGGATACCTCTGACCATTGCCCTATGTATTTGATAATATTTGATAATTGAAAGTGACATTTTATTCAAACCAAGGCCTTTCAGGTTTTTAAACACCTGGTTGAAGAGAAAGGAATTACTGGACTTCATAGAGATCAACTGGATGGAGGAAATCAAAGTAAGTGGAGCCTGCCCTGCACAAGGTATGTTACTCTTTTTTCTCAAACTCCAAAGGCTTAAGAAAGGTTTGAAACTTTGGAACAGAGAGATTTTTGGTAATATTCATGATAACGTGCTCAAGACAGAAGAAATGTAAATATTGTAGGAGATTAAATATGAAACTAGTAGCACTGATTTTGATCTAATTGAACTTAAAAGGTGCAAAGTTTTACTACTTATATCCCTCAAAGAACAAAAACACTTCTGGAATTGTAAGTCTAAGATCAAATGACTTAAGGAAGGGATGATAACACTCAATATTTTCATAACACGATAAAAGAAAAAAGGAGTAGATTAAGCATTACTAAAATTCAAAGTGCTTCAGGAATTTGGCTTGATAAGGAAAAGGACATTGAAGTAGAAGCCACTACTTTCTACCACAATCTTCTCTCCTCATCCCACATTCCTGAACAAGGATTATTCTACTCCCATTTTCTAAGTCAGATCCCTTCTTTAGTCACTCCTGATCAGAACTTGCGGCTACTAAAACCAGTAGATTTAGATGAGCTTAAGAGAGTTGTTTTTACTTTAAATAACAACAGCTCTCTAGGTCCAGATGGTTTTACAGCTAAATTCTTTATTAAGTCTTGGGATATTATAGTTGACAATCTGTTACAGGCTTGTAATGATTTTCTGTCAGTTTCAAATATTCCAAGAGGAATAGGAAGTACTTGGATCACTCTAATACCTAAAAAGGATACTCCTGTGTCCTTTAATGATTATAGACCTATTAGTTTATCCAATGTGCTCAATAAGATTTTTCAAAAATACTCATGAAAAGAATCAAACCTCTCATGTCTAATCTTATATCCCCTCATCAGACAACTTTCATGCAAGACAGAGACATTTCAGATAATGTTCTCTATCTTAAAGATATAGTTAGGCATCTCAACAGGACAGATAGGACCCCAACTGTATTTTAAAGCTTGACTTAGTTAAGGCTTTTGATAGAGTTAGCTAGCCTTTTCTCAATAGTGTTTTGCTTAAGTCTGGTTTCAATGGACAATTTGTCAACTGCATCATGAAAAACCTAGCTCAACCTTGGTTTTCTATCCTAATAAATGGCAATCCAGTAGGATTTTTTAAGGCTACCAAAGGAATAAAACAAGGGGATCCCCTACCCCCGTTCTTGTTCAATTTGTTTTCTGAAGCATTCACTATAAGTCTGGCTTTTGTTTTCAGAACTGTTAAAATTTAGTACTATAGTGTCTCTGGTAATACACCACATGTCTCCCATCTCTCATATGCGGATGACACTGTTGTTTTCATGAAAGCCAATAAACCAAAACTGATCAAATTTAAAAGCATTCTTGGTCAAGTTTGAAGAGGTCTCTGGTCAAAAAATTAACTTTGAAAAAAGTGATGTCTTTATCAGCAAACATGCCTCCATTTCAAAAATTAACCAAGTGAGGTCTATTTTGGGTATGAAACAAGGGCCTTTTCCTTTCAAATACCTAGCTGCCCCATTTATATGGGAAGAGTGCAAAATATCCATTTTCAGCATGTTCTTGAACTTGTGGACAAGAGACTTAATAATTGGAAAAACCAATGCCTGTCATCTGGGGGCAAGCTAACTCTGATACAATCTTGTCTCTACTCCCCGCCTCAACACATATGGTCAGTAATGGCTCCCACTGTCTCTATCACCAAAGAGTTGGAAAAGAAATTTTCCAAGTTCTTCCGGGGAATGACAGAACTGAAGCCAAAGAAAAACTGAAAAAAAGTGGGAAAATATATGCTTTCCAACCACACAGAATGGTCTTGGCTGCAGATCCATCTCAACTATTGTGCTCACTTGCTCAGTAAAATTATGGTGGAAATATCAAAAAGGGAAAGCATTTTGGACTATTTTCATCAATTCCCTGCCTAACTCAGCCAAAAACTCTCCTACATGGATGAGCATCTACCATGTTAATGATTTTCCTGAGCTCAATAGCAGAGTAATCCATGGTAAAGGAGATTGTAACTTCTGGACCTCAAATTGGACAAATTTTGGTCCAATTATAGATCTCTATGATCTAGGCTCAACTACCATCTCCCTGCATACCCCTGCAGCAGACTTTGTGCAACACAAAATAACCTTTATCCCTCCTATTTTTACCTTCCTCAACTCTGACTTTTTATTTTTTTACAGGAAGCTGAAATTTATCCTCATAGGGAAGACAGACTCATTTGGATGCCGGAGAAATTAAGAAAGTTTACTTTCAAATCAGCCTACAATGCTCTTAAGGAGTAAAGAGGTAACTGTGCTTCTCTCTCCAAAATCTGGGACCAAAAAGTCCAAAAAAAAATTTATGTGTTTATGTGGAGACTTATGAACTCACTGCTCCCATTTGATAACATTCTCTGCTATATGAGGTTTAATTTTGCTTCAAAATGTTGTTTTTGCAATAATTTTGATACAATTGAGCACTTTTTCAATGATTGCACCTTTTCTATCACCACTGGAAAGAAGTGCTCAATTATGTAGGCATTCGGGATAAAAGTTTTTCTACTCTATGGAATAGATTATCTTTCTATCTGAGCAACACATGATTCACACCACTGCACTCCAAAGTCATCCACATGCTTACATCCTTTATCTGTTGGAATTTATGTAAAGCCAGAAACAATATGCTCTTTGATAACATGCCCCATGTAAAGCAAGGATGATTAAGGAAATTAAAGAAATGTTATTTTATGCCTACTCAACTAAGCCACAATCTGTTACATCAGCTTTTGATAAAGATCTTGTAAGGCTGGTTTTTTTTCATTACCAATTAAGCCCCCAAGGCCAAAGATTTCTGTGATCAAATTAACTAAACCAGCTACAGGTTTTAAGATAAATGTTGATACTTTGTGTGGTCAGGTTTAGCTAACATAACAGGGTTAGGTATCATATGTAGAGATAGTAGTGGTAACTTCCACACGCTGTTGGTTGTTCTAGGTTTCCAACAATGCATAATTGAATCAGATTGCTTACCTGGTATTTCAATGATTCTGAATCCAATCACCGCTCACTAGAAGCTTTTCTCTTTAGTGGATATGACTAACCAGCTGCTTCAAGATTACAGACTATAGCACATTTATAAACAGGCCAATCAGGTGGCTGATGCTTTGGCTAAAAATGCTTTAGTACAACAGAGCTGTGTTTCTTTCTCATACTACTCATTGCCTACTAACATAAGAGCACTTTTGGATTTAGACATAGTTCTTCCATCTGTTAGAATACAAGGGTAAAGAGCTCAAATACTGCTAATTCTCCTCTCTCTCATCTCTCTTTGCAGGATCAGTCTCTTGAGGTGATGACACTAATGCTAGGAGACTGGATTATGTTATTTACTGCTGCTGATCCTACTCTTGCCAAACCTGTTGCTGTTTCAAGCTGACCATCATAATGTGAAATTTACAAGCCCCAATTTTACTACTCATCAGGGGACACCATATCGGATCTTTAGACATAAGCACTTCATCTTTTTCACACATGATTATTCTGGTTTTTTGTTCAAGGAGTCTTGGGCTAAATTAAGTTTCTAAATTTTGATTCACTAAACTGCACAAGGCTCTCAATCAAAACAACTGGAGAATTATGATGTGTCAAGGATCTATTTTTTCATGTAAATTTGTTATAAACATCTCACTATCTCCTATTTCTTCAAAAAAAATTATATTTCACTCAATTTGTTCTTCCATTTTCTTTCCACTACTACTGCCGGCCACCGCCAACCACTATCAGACTATCGCCGCCCCGCCGAACCACCGCCGGTCAACTTTCCAGTGACTTTGCGGCAAGTTTAAATATTACTTGATGTTTTAAATGTTGATGATTTTAAAATTTATTTGATGTTTTATAAATATAACTTGAGGATTTTAAAATATGAGTTGATGTTTTCAAAGTTGATGATTTATAAAATATGACTTGATCATTTAAACGTTGATAATTTATAAATATGACTTGATAATTTTAAAATATAATATGATCTTTAAAAGGTTGATGATTTATAAATATGACTTGATGATTTAACGTTGATGATTTATAAATATAACTTGATGATTTTAAATTATAAGTTGATATTTTAAAGGTTGATGATTCATATATACATATATATATATAATTAATGTTTTTATATAAATAAAATAAAATTCATTATCATCGGGGCCAAAAATCAAAACATCAAATGATAGAACTCATCATCAAGACCAAACTGAAAACCATCAACATCAACCCAACTCTCAACCCGGTTATTTGCCACCACCATCGTCGCCGCCGGTCGATCCAGTCAATTTCTGCCTCGATCCCGCCACCGTACGAACATCAACACCTCCGTCGTACCAACTCCATTAAGGCCAACCTGCTAATCGTGCTCGGTGGGAAGAACCACCGCACCGGCCAAAAACTAGTAAACAGAAAATAAACTCCTTCCCTGCTAAAACTTAATCAAATCAAATTCGGCAATCAGTTATTACAAGAAAATCTAGCCAATCAGCCACGAGCCTTGAGCTCGGTGAGACGGCGAGTGAGATAACCCTCATTGACCTTCTTCTCACTGTTCTTCGTTGGAATCGCATGCGCCGCCGCCTGAGGCAGCCCGACGGAGACCTCGAGGCCGTAGTCATTTACCACCTGCTGCATCAACGAGTTGATGTCAGCTTCTGGCGTGGACAGTGAGGTTTTCCCAGATATGAAGAGCGCGCCCTCCTTCCCCTCACGCTGTCCATTATCGTCGGTGTCGCGTCTTTCTCTTCGGATCTGGCTTTCAACCATAACCTCGATGGCATCGGTGTTCTGAAAAAATAGGGGTCCTGGGAGGTGTTCTGGAGATGGCGTCGGCAGTTGGCGTGGCGACGGAGATGATGGGGTTGGAGATGATAGAGCTCTGTTTGCTCCGGCGGCAGCGTCTAAAGCGGAGGAAGGCGGAAGAAGAATGGATATCGATTGGGAATTGGAGGTTTTAATTGAGAGTTTTATGTATTTACAAGATAGGTCCCCTATGTTTTCAGAAGGTTTTAAGTAGAACCTCATCCCATCAAAAAACTTATATATGCCCGGACCTATGGTAAGATGACCTTACACAAAACTGTGTAATATAAGAGCTCTGAAAAAATCAACCTTTTTAACCTTTAATAAAAGTCTTCATATGTTTTAACTTAAATTATGTACCTTTTAATTTTAATTGTATATTTTTTAACTTAAAAATTATATATTATATATAATTTATACTCCATCCGACCCAAAGATACGTGTCTAATTTCCTTTTTGTTCCGTCCCAAAAAGATTTACCAAATTCCTAATTTGACAAAGAATTATAATATAAACTATTAACCTTCTCTCACATACTATAACCCTACCATACAAATCAGCGCCACATCAGCTTTCTTAAAAATTGTGCCAAAAGCAATTGGTTAAAATACTTTGGGACGGAGAGAGTATAATTTTTATATTGAAATATATTTTTACATGTTTACCTTAAAGGTTTAAATGAAAAAATATAACATTTAATAAAAAAATGTACCATATATTAACTTTATAAGTCTTTAAACAGTTGTACTTTTCCAAAACCATGGGTATAAGAAACAAGTCACAAAATTATAGGGAGACCAATAAGCATTGGTATGGCAAATAAGTAGTACTTCCAGTTCTTTATAGCTTGTAAAACTGCCAATAGCTCCTTCTCGTATACAGAATATCCTTTGGCCTTAACCCCCAAAGCCTTGCTCAAATATGCCACCGGTTGTCCTTCTTGCATCAACACTGCACCAATCCCCACATTGCTTGCATCTGTTCCCACTATGAAGGGCTTCGAGAAATTTGGCACTCGGGAAGGGCAGTGAACTCATCACCTGTTTCAATATCTGAAAGGCCACCTTTGTTTCTGGATTCCAACTAAAACCATCTTTTTTTAGCATTTCGATCAAAGGTTTAACTAAAACTCCATACCCTTTGATGAATCTTCTGTAGTACCCCATTAAACCAAGGAAACCACGTAATGCCTTGATGTCCTTGGGTATAGGCCAGGAGCTTATGGCCTCCACTTTTTCTTCATCCATTTCCACTCCATTCTCATTAATAGTATGCCCCAAGTAATCCACCTTCCTTTGAGCAAAACTGCACTTGGACATTTTGACATAGAGCTTATGCTCTCTCAGTGTTTGTAATACCAATTCCAGGTGCTTAAGGTGATCCTCCAAGTCCCTACTATACACCAGGATATCATCGAAGAATATGAGGACAAACTTTCGCAGATAGGCAGCAAAGATCGTGTTCATGAGAGACTGGAATGTAGCTGGGACGTTAGTCAAGCCAAACGGTATCACGAGATACCCGTGGTGCGTCTGGAAAATGGTCTTGGGAATATCATGTGCATTTACCCTTACTTGATAGTAACCTGACTTCGAGAAATACCGGGACTAGTGCAACTCAGAAGTTAGCTCCTCAATGTATGGGATAGGGTATTTGTCCTTCACGGTAATGGCATTCAAGTGCATGTAGTCTATACAGAACCTCCATGTATTGTCCTTCTTTTTCACCAACAGCACTGGTGAAGCAAATGAGCTGTTACTTGGCTTGATCAAACCCGGTGCAGCATTTCTGCCACCTGATTCTCAATCTCTGATTTCTGTGAAAAAGGGTATCTGCATGGTTTGATTTTGAAGGCTTGTGCATCAGGTTTAAGAGGAATAGCATGATCCAAGGCTCTCTCAAGAGGTAATGTCTTGGGAACTTCAAACACACCCCCTTGCTCTAACCACTCTATTTGTCGGTCCTCATATACTGCGTATCTATTCAACTTCCGTACCCTTGGATTGGTGGCCATTCCTTGCAGCTCCAAGCTCCCATTCTGATTGTCAAGGTGACACTCGATTTCTTGAAGTCAAATGCTACTGGACTATAGTAATACATCCAGTCCCCACCTAGTACCACATCCCATTTCCCCACCTTTAATACTCTCAAATCAAATTTGCAATTCATCTGCTGCATATTCCACAACACTCTTCTGCATATCAAACGAGTGGTCAAAGTGGAGCCATTCGCAATTTCTGCCACTAAGGGTTCGGCTTCCTCTACCTTCCACCCTATCCTGCTCACCAACTCCAGGGAAATGTAGGAGTGAGTACTGCCAGTATCTAACAAAATGGAGATAGATTTCCCTTGTGACTGGCCGAACATGATGATGGACTTCCTCTTCATGGCGCAAGAAAGAGCAAATTGGATACCTCCACCAGCTTACCCTCTTGATTCTCCTTATCTGTAATCCCTGGTTCCTCCACTGCATCCTCAAACTGTTCTTCTTCTTCTTCTGCTAGCATAAAGTGCGGTCCCCCCTCCCCCACTTTACACCTATGCCCAACCACATACTTCTCCCCGCATTTAAAGCACAAATGATTGTTCCTCCGGTACTGTGATTCCTGAGGAGACAACTAAGCATAACCTCCAGCCATACCCTTGCCTCTATCCTTTCCACTACCACATGTTTCTGAAAGTTAGGGTTCCTATTCTCTTTCCACAGGTTAGCCTTATTCTTATTCTTCTTCTGCAACATATCGGACGAGTGCTCCTGTATCTAAACAATTTTAAAGGCATCTCTAAGGCTTGCAGGTCTCAACAACCTCAACATAGCCTTCCATTCCTCTTTAACACCCCCTAGGAAACTAGAAACGAAATAAGCCTCGGGTAAACTAGGAATCAGGAGTTTCATCTCCGTTCTCAACTCTTCAAACCGTTCCTAATACTCGGTAACATAAGTTATCTGGCGCAGGTCATTAAATTCTTCTATCACATCTCTAACGCCATTTCCCCCAAATCTATCAAAAATTCGATTCTTAAATTCTAGCCGATTAAGAGTCCATGTGGATATTTTCTCACTTTGATACAATATCTAGATACATTTCAATTATTCCCATTTTCTGCTTATCCTCAATCAGATGCACCAAAAAATACTGTTCGCATTTACGAATCCATTCTTTAGGGCTAGAAGTACCTTGATATGTCGGCGGATCCACATTCAGTCGCAGGCGTCCAACCGCTCTTCGGTTCGCGTGGTTCAATCTCCTCCTCTAGCCGCCTCGGTGAATACGTAAGATCGGAGAACCGGAGTTGCTCACCGAATCCTCCGCTCTGTGATTCGAAAATGTTCGGAAGTGGACAGAATCTTGTCCTCGAATTGCGCCAATTTCTCGTCGGCCTTGGTCGCCCTTTCTTTCGCCCGCCAATCCGTGGCATCGCACCGGACCACCAGCTCCTGCGTCTTCGCGATGTTAACCTCCTGTCTATGCACTTGCTCTTCTAGGGCTTTGTAGCGGGTTGCGTCCGCCATACCTGCCAACGCCAAGGAGCGAGTAGCTATGATACCAGATGTTACTATTGGAATTAATTGTGAAGAATTTGGGGAGAATTAGAAATGGGAAAGAAGATTTCAGGTTGAGAAGGGGAAGGGGAAGGGGTTGAGAAGTTACAAATCACATAACAGTTTTTTCAGCCTAGACTTGTACCCCTCCTAATCGCTCAAACGACGCCGTATCAATGTATAACCCAATTTACAGTTTAATCCCCTAATCATAACAGATTTTATTCAAAAATCAAATGTTGGACTGATTTAACGCTTTAGAAGTGTGACGAGCAGTTTTTTCAACACCTTCACACATTAGAGAAAAGGAGCAGCGGCAACCGCCACCGCTACGATTGACAGATGGTGGGGTTTGACGGCGGCGATGGCGAAGGCTCTCGGGTCGTGGGTTTAGGTTTGGGTTTGGGTAGAGAATCTAGAGATTACGGGGCGATGGAGGCTTCGACTTCTAATTTAGCACCAATTGCATCTTCCAACATCGGGTTTCAGGTTCGCCTTTCCCAAGAATTTCGAATTCCTTTTTTGGGGTTTTGGAATATTTTCTGACTGGGTTTCGCTTCAAAATTGCAGCTTTTGAAGAAGCATGGTTGGAAAGAAGGCACGGGTCTTGGTGTTTCTCAACAGGTAGCTTCTTTAATCTTTACTATTTGATTCAGTTTTCTTAATTATCCAATTTCAGAATTATATCTTATTCCTGTGGACTTTTTTCCTTTTTGGGTTTTATGATGAATCATGTTTTAGAGCTTCGATTTTTGTTGATTTTGTCTAGCTATCTTACTCATATGTCTAGATATATTTTGATTTGTATAAACAAGCAATTGTTTGCACTCGTTACTCGGGTCATGGTTTGATTTGCACCCAACAATCTGCCAGTCACAAGGTTGAATAAAGTTAGGATATATTTTAGTAGTTCCTCGAAAATATAATCAAGATTTCCTATGTTAGTATTGACTATTGAGATATTCCCTCCTGTCTCCTCAATGCACCTAGTTTGATTTGTATAAACAAGTCCTCCCCATTGTAATGGTACCAATTGTTTGCACTCGTTACGTATTGATTTTGTATGCCTGTCTTTATAAGATCTCTTCCCAACTATCTGCCAGTCGCAGGGTTGAATAAAATTAGGATATATTTTGGTAGTTCCTCGAAAATATAATTAAGATTTATTTCGGTAGTTCTCCTCTCCTTCTATTTCTTCCTTCAAGATTTATAACTAACTAATGATGAATACTGAAATTTTTAACAGGGGAGGCTTGAACCAGTTGAGGCGCATATGAAGAAAAACAAACGAGGATTAGGAGCAGACAAACCTAAGAAAGTGGGGGAGAAGTCTAAACATGCTGATAATCTTACTGATGACAGTAACGAGAAGGTATGGATTTGTGTATTTTAGCTACTTTTCTTGTCGTTCTTCATATTTTCTTAGATTGTACGTGGGACTTTTTTTGTTTCATTTGTTAGTATGCTAGGACAGGTTCACTTGCTTAAAATTTTGGAGATGATCGTTGTCACGATTTAGTATTTTCTATGGTTATGGTGGTCAACAGAAACATGAATATTATGCAGCTTCTGCCTTTTGACTCTTGCTTGTGCAACTACTCAGTCTTTAGGTGCATTATTGTTGTTGACCATGTTCTGTTTATGCATAGAACAGGGAGATTTGGGTACTTACGCTCCAATCATCAACTGCATCAAACTATTTGTTTATAATCTTAAGCTGTTTTGACTTCGTAGTGATACTTGTTGGATTATTGTTGTATCATCTGATCCCTTGAAAGTTGGACTTTGGATTGTCACGTAATTGAAATTTGAAGCATTTCGGTTCAGATAGATTCTTATACCTATGTGTTCTTACCACTCAATATTTGTGTTTGGCCGTGATTGGGGGTATTGGAGGCTAGTAAGTTAGTGTGGGACTTATAAAGTTACCGTACTTTACTTTGGTTGAGTGGACTAGCAGTTAGCTCATGAGCTAATGTGACTGACACTATTTTTTCCCGTCACAGCTTAAAAGGAAAAGTGCGGGCTTATCCAAAAAGATGAGGAAAATGCAAGAGATTGAGAAGCGTTTAAAAGAGAAGGAATTTGAGCGAGTTTTCTACAGGGAATTCTGGCCAGATAACGTTTGACTACCTTCCCATTGCTCTTTTCGCATCTTGTTCTTTGTTGCCGACTTTGGTGTCGTAACATTTTCTTAGAGGTTCTGATTAACGGAGAATCGCTAACTAGAGTAGTTATGATATTGTCATATTCGAGCTGCAAGTTAAGATCCAATATTGCTTGGATATATATGGTACATTTGGTGGTGTATATTTTGAGGGCATGAAGCGTTCTGTAGTTTTATAGATGTACTTGTCTCGTGTACATTAGATGCATGACGTGTAACTTGAGCAATGGCATTTTCGGTTTCCACTGCTTTTGATGAATCAATCATATTTATATAATTTCTTGGCTTTTTTATTTAATTAAAACCATCCAAACAATGGGGAAATTCAATTAGCCCTTCCTAAACCACCAAAATAGCAAAACAGAAAAAAGAAGGAGCATTAGACTCAGTTTACAAACTTCTAATCTAATGGTTTTGCCTTCGAACTTTTTAATGAATCGTCGAAACAAAACACAGTCAAAAGGAATCCAATTAGATTAGAATAACCTATCTCTCGTCAATGTGGCAGCAGTTAACAACAAACAAGGAGTCTCAGTAGATTTTTAAAAAAAGATAGTAATTCAAGACTGATCCAGTTCCAAAATGAAGTTCAGCATCAGATAATTTGAGAAATGCAGCACCATCAGATCAGATCAGCTCAGCTTTGGATCAGTTGCTAGGTAGACAGCTCATAATCCAAGGTAGACAGAGGTGAAACCGCCATAGAGATCGGGTGCAGCTCAGCATGAAGATCCAAATATTCAGCGTATCTTTCTCATAGCATGGAGGGTCAAGTCTATGTGAAGTATGGTTGCCAGTTCTTGAGAAATCGATTCCTTCTCAATGAGGCAGCAGTGAGAAGTGGTAGCCGCTTGTTTAGCTAAATAATCAGTTGCGGCATTCAGTTCTCTTAAGATATGTGTGATTTTAATATTGGATTGCTGCATCAAAAGTGAGATTTCCTTGCTGATGTGTCT
>JAAGWI010050000.1:0-14069 GCA_012274505.1 Galium porrigens var. tenue
AAAATATTTCGTTTCTATTTGGTCCTGCAAAAGTTTAATTCGTCTTTATTTAGTCCCGAATTAAACTTTGGAAATGAAGAAAGTTTATTAAATTCGGGACTAAATGAAGACGAATTAAACTTTTGCAGGACCAAATAGAAACGAAATATTTTAATGGGACCAAATGAAAACAAATTAAACTTTTGCAGGACCAAGTAGAAACAAAATATTTTAATGGGACCAAATGAAAACAGATTGATCTTTTATGGGACCATTAAGGTAATTAATTCTATTCTTATTAAAAATTCATCTTTTTTAATTTTTAATTAAGTTTAATTTTAAAATATCAATTAAATTCATATTTTTAACTTATTAATACATCAAAATTCTTAACTTATTTTTAAATTTATATCTGTTATTCAAGTTATATTGGTTAATTTGTGTAACTTTGTTGAGTGAGCGCGTAGTACTCACGTAACTTTTGTTGAATAAATGCGTCGTACTCGAAATGAAAAATATCGTGTAAGTAAAGTAGAGCAAATAAGTTCAACGATCAATAAATTATTATGATTGTACACTCTTACCCTTCGAGCATTATCACTAATTTTGACTGACACAATAGTCAAGTTCATTTAGGTTTTACAGAAACTCCTTCTCCGGCCATTCATCGCCATTCTTCAGCATAATTGTTATCTAAAGAAACCAAAACAACCAGAAAAATTGTCGGAGATGCAAAAATCAAGCATACCACAATCGATGATCAACCGTGTAAACCATTATACGCACTACCTGTTCAAACCAAAAATCTCAGCGATAACATGAAAATTACCATCCAAACCATTATTTTTGCTCAACCAACCTAAATCATTCAATCCAAGCGTCGAGAAGAAGTGCTCCACAAACACCTTCACCATTCAATCCGGATTCGTCTTATAACTCGTGGGTACGAGTTGAGTTGCGGCAATGGTGGTGATAACATAGGGATATTGTTATTTGTCGGGGCTAAGGGTTACAAGAGATGCAATAATCTCATTAGTTGAGTACAACAGTTATCAATTGAATTATTCAGAAGTTCCATTTGAGAAAGTTCAACTCATCCAAAAAAAAAGGTCAGTGGTATTTTTCAAAATTTCAGAGAAATTATCATTTGATAGACGATAATTTTATCCAGTTCAAATTATTTGTTTTATATTTAACATATTCAACTAGCAGAAATGGATGGACTTAGCTCTATAATTTGTTTGAAAAATTATCATTCGACAAATAATAATTTTACCCAATTCATATTATTTGTTTTACATTTAACAAATTCAACTAGAAGAAAGTGGTGGACTTAGTTCTATAATATGTTTGAAAAATTATCATTTGACAAATAATAATTTTATGCATCTCAAATTATGTTTTACATTAACAAATTCAGCTAACAAATTCTATTATTTGTTTGATAATTTAAGTATACCGAAAAATAATATATTAGCTAAAGAATTATAGTGGTAATAATATGAGTAGTGATTATTGAGCTCGTTTTTAACCATAAAACTATGGATAGTCAGATTACCCAGGGGCAATTACAGGAATTGAACTACTGCCCATGTTCTCCGGGCAGCTCCCCCATTTACTTTTTAGGTCTTCGACTCTATTTAAAAAAAAAAAGTTGGAGCTGAGAACCGATAATTTATGGTTTTCATATTTCACTAAAACAATGAGAGCTTAAACAAATGGAGATTAAAACCTTATTTTGTACTTGGATACATTTACACGCACTCACACAGTGATAGAGGATGTGATTTCTTGTTTTTCTTTTCTATCCCTTTTATTATCTTTTATTATCTTTTATGTGTTTTTGAATGTATTGAATTGGTCAGAATAATATAGCTGGGGATTTCAATATCTTTTGTTGATGATGAGGAGCAGACATTTCTAGGGGACACTTTTGAACTAGGATTAGATTATTATCTCTATTTTGTTGCCCGCATAAGAGCAAAGCATTTCTACTTCGGTTGGTAGGTCAGGCATGTGATCTGAGTATTTGAGCTCCTTAAAACCATTTTAATGTGATCTTCCTGTTGATTTGCCAACTGGGTCTGAGCTTTTTTCAAAAAATTTTTTGGGGGTTCTTGAGAGATTAGTGAAAAATACCTTTTTGGAGTTTTGGAGAAAAAATTGTTTTTTTCACTGATTTTGTCTGAAATGGGACTGTACGTGTGTTTTGAGTGATTCTTATGTGTGTGTGCGTTCGTACGTTGGTGTTGAAGATGGGAGTAGAAGGGGGTGATGAGAAAGTGAAAAAGGTAGAACCTTGGGGTGTTGAGAAATCAAAGGGTAAGAAGAAATGTATGAAAGATGGTTCTTTGGAGGCAGGATGCTGGACTAAGTTCAGATTCATTGGCAACTGTATGTCTTCAAGATCTAAAGTAGATAGCTCCATCAGTGGAATCAGTACAGGCTATGGTAAATTTTTATTGTATGCTTCTGAATGAGTTTGTTGATTCACTTTTGTTGGTTTACTGCTTGTATTTGTATCTCGATTGGTTGTGGCTTAGTTTTGAACATGTTTTGACTTCGAATGCTCCCCTTGGAATGTTTAGTCTTCTGGTTCATAATTTAGTCAAAATTTGGTTGAATTATGTTGATTTCTAAGTTTTCCATTGTTCAGTGTCATTCGTGGAGAGTGTTTTGTGGCTGTTAGAGCAGGGTGGGGAATTTTGATTGTTTGATCTATGATTCAGAATGCCGGAATGCCTTGTATGAAGTGATTTCATTCTGAACAAAATGAGGATACTCTTTTTTTTCATAACAATTCTGCAGCTTCTGTTTATTTGTGTATGATCTATAAAGTTTTTTTTAAAAAAAAATGTATTTCCTGCTAGTGGGGTGATTCTTTTTCTCCAGATGTTCTTGCATTTAAATGGTCATGATCCATTTAATTTTGTGTAAACCTTCTATTTGTGCTTTTATGTATTTGCAGCCAGTGAGTGATACTTTTTCTTGAGGTGTTATTGTGTTTAAATGGTTGTGTAAGTAATGTTGTGTGAACCTTCTATGCCCTTCTATGTGATGGAAATATAATGTGGCTAATTACTTGCATTCTTTTGGCAACTTTTTATTGATTAGCAGAAGGTAGATCTGCAAATGATAGTCGAGATCAACCAGCACCTCCTATTATATCATCAACTGCCACCAGTACTGCTGAGAGTAATTCGTCCACATCCAAGCTCGAAGAGGAGCTGAAAGTTGCATCTAGGCTTAGAAAATTCACTTTTAATGATTTGAAGCTTGCTACCAGGAATTTTAGACCAGAATCTCTTCTTGGCGAGGGAGGTTTTGGTTGTGTATTCAAGGGATGGATTGAAGAGAACGGAACAGCGCCGGTGAAACCTGGGACGGGGCTAACAGTTGCTGTGAAAACCCTTAATCATGATGGGCTTCAGGGTCACAAAGAATGGCTGGTTAGACACTTTCTAATCCATTTTGGTTTTTAATTGCCTGTGTAATTGTGGATGGTTCTAACTCATATCATGCTTTGCAGGCTGAAGTCAGTTTTCTTGGAGATCTTATTCATCCTAATTTGGTTAAACTGATTGGTTACTGTATTGAAGACGATCAAAGGCTTCTGGTGTATGAGTTTATGCCACGTGGAAGCTTGGAGAATCATCTCTTTAGAAGTAAGCAGCTATCTTGAATTGTGGTTTGTGGGTGTAGTTATTCTTAAAAATATTTTGTGAGTTTTTTTTTTCCAATTTATAATCCATTATTTACTCGGAACATGTTTAAAGTAGTAATCATGATTGTCTGCTTGCATTTTTATGCTCTTTCATTGACTTGTACTTCAGGTTTTTAGGGAATTCTTGGTTAACCTTTTGGGCTTCAATTTGTCTATTGAGAACTTGAGTAGGATCCGTAATTGCTGATCCAGAAACTTCTTTAGGAAAATATGTGCTCACAAATTATTCATTGTCTTACATAAAAGTGCAAGATGGTTTTATTATAATTTGGTCTCTGCAGAAATGGTGATCAGTGACCCGGTCTTTATGTTCAACTTGTGAATTATTTATTTTGGGGATGGGATGCATTTAGACCAGAGTGTCCTTAGGAACCCTACTTCTATCTCCTATACATTTTGGAGCATAGTACTAGAATACCATTAATATGTAGTGTAGTGAAGGTTATTAACTGGTGTTTTTGATGGAAATGATGCTACTTGCATCTCTACACAAACCATTTAAATTCCAAGTCTATGTTTCAGTGTTCTGTTCTAATACCTGACATTCTATGCAGGGTCCCTGCCTCTTCCATGGGCTATCAGGATGAAAATCGCTCTTGGTGCTGCAAAAGGGCTTGCTTTCCTTCACGAGGAAGCAGAGCGGCCTGTCATATATCGTGACTTCAAGACCTCGAACATTCTGTTAGATGCTGTATGTGGTGAACAGCTTATTATTTTCTCCTCTGTTTTCACTGCTCACATCTATAAAAACACTGTCCTTTCTCTAACATAACATGGTTTTTGCAGGATTACAACGCTAAACTCTCTGACTTTGGACTCGCCAAGGATGGTCCTGAAGGAGATAAAACTCACGTTTCAACCCGTGTGATGGGTACATACGGTTATGCTGCCCCAGAGTATGTTATGACAGGTAACTGCATTTCTTGAGGGAGCCCTTGATAGTTGCTACATATATACTCATTTCATTCTATTTTGGATTCACATAAATTAATTTTTGTTTGCTTCATTTTTCTCTCAGGGCATCTGACATCAAAGAGCGATGTGTACAGCTTTGGTGTCGTTTTACTTGAGATGCTAACTGGTAGGAGGTCGATGGACAAGAATCGGCCTAATGGGGAGCACAACCTTGTGGAATGGGCAAGGCCTCATCTTGGTGAGAGAAGGAGATTCTACCGACTCATTGACCCTAGGCTTGAAGGTCACTTTTCCATCAAAGGAGCACAGAAAGCTGCTCAGCTGGCTGCTCGATGCCTCAGCCGAGATCCAAAAATCAGGCCCCTTATGAGCGAAGTTGTTGAGGCCTTGAGGCCTTTACCCGCCCTAAAAGACATGGCAAGCTCTTCCTTCTACTTCCAGACAATGCAAGCTGATCGTGTGGGGTCCAGCCCGAATGCTAGGAGTGGGAACCGCCCACAGGCCGTATCATTTGCAAGGAATGGACAGAATCCCAGAAGCCTGTCTATACCAAATGGTGGCTCTCATGCGTCTCCTTACCATAACCAGTTCCCTCTAAACTCGCCCAAACCAAATGGTCAACAATAGGAGGAGAGGCAGTGAATGAGCATGCGGTTTTATTTTCCAAGTCTCTACATTATTTTTCTTTCCCCTTCCCCCCAATTAATCATGAACATGTTTTGTCTGGCCCCTTAACTGTTGTAGTCGGGAAAAGAGGGAAATAGGACGACTTTTACAAAGTTTGTTATGTTGGTGGTCATCTTCTCGAGTCGCGTTGTTAACAACTTACTACATTGGGAAAGAATGTAATGTATGCAGAGAGCTGAAGTTAATGAAGAAAATATTTATCTGGACCTTCAAATTTCAAAATACTACATTTTTGTTCATTATGTATCCAATTGAATCGATTTAGGTTTTGAATCCGGATGGTTTCAAAACCTGAATCCTATCCGGGATTTTGAAATTCTGACCTGCTGGTCAGTAAAGGTGTAACATGACAGTAACATTACTTGGTTGAATGTTATTACACCATGTGAGATCAGTCGAGCAGCCAGGATTGACAAGGTTGCACAGAATCAAAGATTGTGTGCTGTTTAGTTCATACCTTAATTTTTTCCTGTTTCCAAAATCCATATATGTATAAGTGAGTTGAAAAATCAGTTAGTTGAACAGAGCAAAAATGGCCATGCTATACTTTCTACTCCTACTCTTTTCTTGTTCACTTTCCATTCACGAAGCTCATATTTTCCGCTCCTTCAAGAAGCTCAATTCTGCAACTGGCTCTGAATCTTGCGCTTTCGACCCCAATGGCGAAGGGCCGTATACCACTCTCAACGACGGGAGAATCGTGAAGTACTGGGGCCCGGAAATCGGGTTCACAGATTTCGCCACCACTTCTCCTCAAAGGTGAAGAATTAAAAATATACTACACATTATTTGTAACACTTTTATATAACATTCTATATGAAACATGGCAGATGAATATATTATAAAGAGGTTTACATTTTTATTATAGGACTAAGGAATTGTGTGATGGAAAATTCACGGATGACGATGTGGAATTGGCGGTTAAATGTGGAAGGCCAATAGGCCTGGAATTTAATAAGAGAACGGGGGATTTGTACATTGCGGATGCATTTCATGGCGCCATGGTTGTTGGACGTCAAGGTGGGGTGGCGACACCGCTATGTGGTGGCAAGGACGGAGTTCCGGTTGACGTTCCCGATGCAATCGCTGTTGATCCGGTCACCGGAACTGTGTTTTTCACGGACGTTGGAGTTTCCCTACTCAGAATAAAGTAAGTGCATGACCATTTGTTTCATGGAAATGTCCCAAGGTCTGATCTCTATATTTGACAAAAACACCAACTTTAGTGTTTTTTATTATAAAATAAGTTGTGAACATGACTAAATTTATGAGATTGCTCATGCTCGATCAACATGTGAAAATGATCTAAACTAATTGATCATTTTGTTAACGAATTAAAGTATTTATGGTCAATTAGAAAAATAAAATAATTTGATCATAGATTCAAATTGTTTATATATTCCTTTTTTTTTTTTAAGTCAATCAAAACTATCTATTATCTTTACCACCCATCAAAAAGAGCTATTAAACTGACTTTATACCAAGAAGCATACTAAAAACTAGAGAGGTAATCCACATTTACTATGGTTATGTCCTTTACAAGTGAAAAATTAACATCTAACATGTTAGAATAATTTGTGATTTTATTATTAGAGGGTTCACAAATGTGTTCAATCTGTTTTACTTATTATTTCTTTATAGACGTGTCTGATTAACGCTCGTAAACAAAACTAACTTATTTTAAAATATGCAAAATATGTATAACATCTCTATTTTGAAAGAAACTTATAAATAAACTGACTTTTTTTCTTGAAAAGATAATAAATAGACTTATAAACTCTGCCTACTTTTCAAACTTTGGCAAGTATTCCAAGTTTGTTGATCTATAATTTTCAATATTTCCAGGAATATGACAGAGTTCATCTTAAGTGGAGACACAAGCGGAAGACTAATGAAATACGACCCTGCCACAAAGCAAAGAACAGTCATTCTCACCGGCCTCGCCGGCCCGAACGGCGTGGCGGTCAGCCGGGACGGCTCATTCGTGCTCGTCTCCGAGTACATCGCCGGAAGAATCATCAAATTCTGGCTAAAGGGCCCCAAAGAAAACTCCTCGGAAGTTCTCGTAAACCTGCCCGGAAATCCGGACAACATACAAAGGACCGAGACGGGGGATTTCTGGGTGCCGGCGAATATCGAGAGGTTTTTGCCGAGGAAGAGGACTTTTCCGTTGGCTCAGAAGTTCGATTCCGATGGGGAGATTTTGGAGACGGTTAATTTTTTCGATGAGTACGATGATGTTTATGTTACCGAGGTGCATGAGCATATGGGGTCTTTGTATGTGTCTTCTATATATGCTGATTTTGTAGGTGTTTATAAGGGAGGGATATGCTCGATCTTGAGATCAAGTACTCTAGTTTCTAAGAGATGAGGAAGAAATGCTCATATTGTATGATATGGTATTAAATTTGCTATAGTACTTATTATTAATTATCAAATTTTTATAAGTTACTATAGTAAAATTATCGCTGAATCGTGCTCTTGAAAAGGGTAAATATCCGCATTATTATTGTATCATTTAGTTTTTAGTATGTATTAAATAAGTGCCTAATTTTTCAAAAGTTTAAAATGGCTACTTTATATGTTTATAACATAATCTCTATCACACATAATCTGATATGAATTCAAATAATACGATCAAACATACATTGATGTAAAAATAGAGTATAATAAGTAAAAAAAAGTAAATCTTATTTTTTAAATTTATTTCTTAATAGAATGATCTAAATTGAATTAACGTAGATGATAGGTTGGAGAGAACCTGATGTAACGCATTTTACTATCATTTCTCATAAATATTAATTTTTTTGTAGAATAATAATTATTTTTTATTAGTTGTTATTTGTAGTGGTATTTGGGGAGTTGGCTATAGCATATTCTCCCAGCTGTTCAAAAACCAGGAATAGCATATTCTAACATATGTTCCTTTTCCTTGCCTTGCATTTTAACAAGATTTGGGCAGTGTTTGGCCACAACTATTTTTAGATAATTCTTACCAATTTTTCATCACTTGTTGAACCTCAACATTTCAATAAGTGTCTACATTTATTTATATTAAATTTTATGATAATGTCAGCTATAATTCACTAATAAACCCAACAAAGAAAAATAATATATTTTATACTAATTTTCACTACATGTGAATAATAACACTATTTAAATTTGAGTTAGACCGAAACACTCTCCTAATGTTATTTTCCATCTAAAAGGTTTTTCAGGTTTATTTGAAAAAAATTAAATTAAAAATAACAACTCATACTTTTTTCTATTTAAAGTAAATATTTCTGTAACTCTTGTTCAATGAGACCGGCATGGCAATTTTAGAGATTCCATTGGATGCCCTAATTCTCATTTCAAAAAGGCTGTACGCCAGCCCTGGGCGTCCCACCCACCCGACACCACAGACATCGATGAAGAGGTAAATTACGGTAGCCCAGCGCTAGGACCCGATAGGCTGTTTTCCCGCTCGGAGCGCACAAGAGAATCTAGGTGTCGAAATCCCTAGAAAAATTCCCACAATGCAGTTCACAAGACTCGAACTCGGGTTCCCCTACGAAGCCACATCGTCCCAACCGCTAGGGTACACCCGTGGGTGTCCCTAATTCACATTTCAAGATATTACTAAGTACTCTTTTATTCCTTTTCTAAGTTTTGTTTTTGATAAAAAAAATGAAATTGTAAGTTACTCGTGACTCCAACAACCAAGGTACTACAATTTGTCTAACATTTATTTTTAATAAAAAACAAAAATGAAAATGTTACTTAAGTATTTTACTATTGCATAATTTGCGAAGAAAAACAATAAAATAAAGGAATCCAAGGGTCAGAAAATAATTAGTCTGATAAATAAATAAAAATAATTAGGGTTTAGTCTCATAAATCCCCGTCCTTCATTTTCCTCCGTCAAACACCGCATCACACGCACACACCAAACCCTTCTTCTTCCTCCAATCTCCCCGGCGGCGATTTCTCCTCTGCATTTCTGGCCAAAAATGGTGAAGGGTCCAGGTCTTTACTCCGATATCGGCAAGAGAGCCAGAGGTGATAACCTTTTGTCCCTCTATTTTAGTGAATATTGTATTTGTTTGATGTATTTTGCATACTAAGTGTTTGATTGTTTGCCTCTGTAGATCTTCTGTACAGGGATTACCAGGGCGACCACAAATTCACGCTTACTACTTATACTTCTAATGGAGTGGTTAGTCGCCGCCTTTCTATCCATACTCGTCTTGTTTGGTTTGAATGCTGTGTTTTTTCATGGTTAGACATTGATTGATTTGTTCCTCTAGTGGAGATTGTGTATATTTGAGTGGCTATGTGGAAGTTTGATTGGGGCTTGGTCGATGCATTTGCAAGTGCAGTTTATGATTTTATTGTTTTTAGTTATACTGTACAAGGAGTTTTTAGGGTTGCATGTTTCGGAGTGTGAGATGACATGGTGGAGGCCAATTGGTTGGGAAAGAAGGCTGTAACTGCATATGCGATTCCATAGTTTTAGATTATCCTGTAGGAAGAGTTGTTAGGTTTATATTTAGTGGTGGGTTCTAATAGCGTTGCACTGTGAAATCGAACTGTTATTTGGAATGTTGTATGATTGAGTTTCTCAAGATTCATAACTGTGATTGGGAGTTGACATGATCGAGTTTCTGTTTGTGAGGATCTTGTGGGAATTGGTATTGTAGGAATTTTAAAATTTTGTAGTACCTTTTTATCGGGTGACTTGCTTATGGGATACCTGTATTCTAGTGCAATTATGAGTTATGAGTCTTGGTTGTCCTTTCAAGCCTTATAGTGTGGCAGTTTGTTCCTTCTTCATGCTCTCTGTGACCCATACTCCTTAGGCAATCCAGTGTAATAATTTATGCTTGCTAGAATTGGTCAGACTGATTAATTGATTGCCTTGTTGTTTTATTTATTAAGCTATGCGTCTTTTAGTATCTTTACATCACATCTCTCTTGTTGTTGGAACTCGAAGCTTCGTACTGTATAGACATAAGATTCTGATTGTGCTACTTGCTTGTCCCTTACGTTTGAGCTTAATAGGGCTAAAATGAAGAGTTTGTGCTCTATTTTCAGGCGATTACTTCATCAGGAATCAAGAAGGGTGAGATCTTTCTGGCTGATGTGAACACCCAGCTGAAGAACAAGAACATCACAACAGACTTGAAAGTGGATACTAACTCCAAAGTAAGTTCTTTTACTGGATAAGGAATACCATTAGAAAACTCCTGTCTGTCTTATTAGAAATGTTAGGGCCCTAGGTGAATTTTATATTATGTTTGATATGAATATCCGCTGCTTTTCTGCCTGTTTAGGTTTTCGCAACCATCACTGTTGATGAACCTGCTCCTGGACTGAAGACAATCTTTAGCTTTAACATCCCAGATCAGAGATCTGGCAAGGTAATGATTATTAACGCATGGTTTCTTCTTTATTTATTACAACTGGTTTTTATCAGCTGTCTTGTTATCTTTGGGAGACTTATCACCAGAATTCGGGACTTGTTTGAATGTTATCAGGTTGAACTCCAGTATTTGCATGAGTTTGCTGGAATTAGTACCAGTATTGGATTGACTGCAAATCCAATTGTCAACTTCTCTGGGGTTGCTGGAAACAACCAGCTCTCTATTGGTACTGATCTTGCCTTCGACACAGCCAGTGGCAATTTTGTCAAATACAATGCTGGACTGAACTACACCAATTCAGACCTGATAGCTTCATTGATCCTGTAAGTATCTTCTTTTAACACTTGAGTTATATTAATATGCCATTAAGAACTGTTTTCAAGCATTTGCTTATGTAATTGTTTCATCTGTAACTCACTTAGGAATGACAAGGGTGACACTCTCACTGCTTCATACTACCACAGTGTCAAACCTCTAAGCAACACAGCTGTTGGAGCAGAGTTGAGCCATTCTTTCTCAAGCAACGAAAATTCTCTGACTATTGGAACACAGCATTCTCTTGACCCAATCACCACGGTGAAGGCTCGTGTGAACAACTATGGCAAGGCAAGCGCCCTTATCCAGCACGAGTTCCGTCCAAAGTCCCTCTTTACAATATCGGGTGAAGTGGACACTAGGGCTATCGAAAAGAGCGCCAAGATTGGACTTGCTATTGCTCTCAAGCCTTGAAATGGATGAATACCATGGTTTGTGTACCTCGCAGAGCAAATAAATTAGGACCAAGAAGAAAATCTAAGGCACCCTTCATCTTTCTTTCCTGAAGAACACTTTAAGCCATTAATGTGGTGCAATTGGCTTTTGTAAGCATGTTTTGGTTGCTACATTTTGATGGTTGGGGGCATTATCGAACCTTAGAACCAATTTTCTTATGAATTGTTCAAATTTGTTAAGCCATATTTGGCTCTTTGCTATGTCAATTGTCCATTCTGGTACTTCTCAAAATTCCCATCTTCAGGTTTTATCAATAACATGAGAGGCCTTCTGTGAATGTGTGCACTGTATCTGTTTCGTTTAACTGAGTCACCTTAGTTGAAATAACAGAACCAAAGTATACTTTGGATAAATGATCTGAACTGTGATCTAATAAAATCAAACACAAGAATAAGATGTATAGGCCTAAGAATGATCCCTAGGAAAGGATCAACATTGCAAAGCTAAAACCTAGGAGTCAGCTGTCTGAACTTGAAGATAACCATTCCTGATATGCGAAGGCGTATCCTTCTTGATCCTGTTCGGATTCAGCTGTCAGAACCTGAATCATACCATCCCTGATTTGTGAAGCAATATCATTCCCATCCCCTGAACAATAAGGGATGAAGATGGCAGAACACTCTGAAGATGAGCCTATATCTTTTAATGTGTCAAAATACTGAGTTACTAAAACCATATCCATCACATCCCTCGAGGAGGTTCCCGGCACACTGGAGGCAAATCCGACTATGCTATCCCTAAGTCCGTCCACGATGGCTCGACGCTGGCGGGCTATCCCAAGCCCGGCCAGATATTTTGCCTCCGCTTCACCCTCTGCAAGCTTTATCTGCAATATCTTCTCTGCTTCTGCTTTCTCATTCACAGCTGCTCTCAATCTTGAAGCTATATCACGAAGAAAGGTAACTCTCTTACATCAGTTATAGATAATTTCCTACTAATCAACCACCAGCTTTTTAACAATGGAAAAATGAAACCTAACAAGATAAAAGGTACCTGCATTTATCTCATTCATGGCCCTTTTGACTTGCTCATCAGGTTCGATATCTACAATGAGTGTCTGAACTATTCTATAGCCGTATTGGGACATGGCCTAACCATCGAAAACAAAGATGCTACATAAGATCCTACAAATAAAATGACCCTTCATTTGAACATATTCGAATCAAATGCAACAGAACTTGCCTTTTGTAGTTCATGTTCCACGGCTTTTGCAAGTTCAGTCTTCTGCTCAAAGACAGTATCGAGCCTCAACTTAGGCACACTTCCTCTGATAACTGAAAAGCAAGCAATCCTGTGAAAATGTATTACTTGATGAATATACATGAGAGTCAAGCAGAACAAATTCATGGTTCAAATTCAAGATATCCGTACCATCAAACACAAAAGCTTGAATCTGTTCTTCGGTGTTGCTGAGCTTATAGAACGCATCTGCTGCCTTTTCAGCTAAGGCTCGATACTGAACTGAAGCCACCACTGTCACGAACACGTTATCCTGAAAGGAGGAAATTGAGGGAACCCAAGATTCAAACTTTTGAGACATATTTCATACATGGAAAAGTTTGATAAAGACAAAATGTCAAGATTAAGCAGATCAACCTTGGTTTTTGTTTCACATTTAACATCAACTTGCTGCAATCGCAAGGTCAGGTGGCCTGCTAACTGGCTTCCTATGCACCAAGGCAAGCAATGACACCCGGGCTCAAGAACAGCGGAAAATTTCCCAAAGTTTTCTTTGATTGCTACCTTTGACTGATCAACTTGAATACATCCCAAAGCTTGCCCCATTGCTGAAATGATAAAATAAGCAATTGGGATTTGGGATTGTTGTCAAACTATCAGATTCAGAATGCAACCAAGAACACAAAGCTAAAAAACCAATTGCCAAAGCAAATACTTGAATGAATCAAACTGAACTAAGCACACTCAATAACTCTTGAATTTTGCAACTGAAGTACAAAGTGGTCGGGATAATCATCAAACTTAAATCTATGAAATCCAAAACCTTTTAGAATCCACCTTTTAGAATCATCAAACTCGGATTACCAAGGTAGCATTTTAAACTGAATATGTGTTCTTACATTTCACATAATTCACCTAAGAAATTATCAAACTGAAATCTAACCTATAAAATCAACAACTTCTTTAGAATACACTTTTCAGTGCAATTGGGACCCTGCCAACTGCCAAGATAACATTTTAAACTGAATATATCATACTCACATGCTGTTCTTACATTTCACTTCAAAAACCACCCCAGTAAAATTTTCTCCAGCAAAATATCAAGAACAAGTACTGTACTTTTTACTGCAAAAAAAAGAGAAGATGAATCTGCAAAAAGATGATTATATCATGCAAAAACAACAAGAAAATCTAGCATGCAATGATTCGAATGATTATGAGATCGGTATGTCGGTGTTTTAAATACCTCTGCACCGAAATGGAGCTTTGCTAATTTTGCTGATCTGAATGCAAGAAAGAAATCAACATTTTATACTCCCAAAACTTCTTACTATCATTTTTTATCCGTTCTATTCAAAACTTCTTACTTTCATTCTTTCCCCTTTTAGCAAAGAAAACAACTATAAAAA
>JAAGWI010050463.1:0-10500 GCA_012274505.1 Galium porrigens var. tenue
CTTAGTCTAACAGTTGCTGGATGAGGTTGGGATGTCACGGTGGAGATGGAGCGGGAGGTTGGAGGATAAGAGGATGATGATTACACCAAGATGATGTCATCAATTAGAGAAGAAGAAGTCATCATGATGTCAGATTCACTTATTATTATTTTAATTTTTTAAAATTTTAAAATAATGAATTTGTTAAAAACCCTTAACGGAAAACAACAGTAACAGAAATGGCATCGGTGCCACGAAAACAATGGATATTTTTCAAGGACCATGAACGCTGCGAAAAATTTTCGTGGCTAAAATTTTTCATTTTGGATGTCTTAGGGGTCACCAATAACATTTTAGTCAAAAACAATAAAAAAAACCTTCTTGGTTTATTGCTTGAAGCAAAATGATGCCTTTGAGAATTAGTGGTTTATGGGTCGTGAAACAATACGTTTCATCAATTTATGAAAATAATGAACAAACACAACCTTTACTCATCCACGATAAGTCATGTTACTCATCGGAATTAATCCAACAAAATATTAATTCTTATCCTACAAACAAGTGTGTACTACATAACACCAGACTTGTTCTCACGTCCCGACTTTACAATAACTCAAAATCTAATACCTATGTTTAAATAAAAACTCGTATTTTACAAAACACCAACAGTTGGGCCATTTGAAAACCAACTTATCAATGGTTTTTGTTTTTCGCCATTTTTAATTTAATTAAACAGCTAATAAAAGTGTTTCACAAACATCCATTTCTCCGTATTTTTACTCTCTATTTAAAACTAGCTCAAATCCTTACATCCCTTACATTTTATTTTATTTTTGTATATAACATAATATTTAGAGTTAATGTAATTTCATCATTTTCACATCGATAAAATCTTGGAAAAACCAACTCCTTAATGGTTTATAAAAAGCTAATAGTACATTTTTTATTATATTTATATTTTTCAATTAAACATAAAATGTTTTAATGTAAACATGTAATAAAATATATTTCAATTTAACAATCCAATAAATTATATATAACAATATATAATTTTTAAGTTGAAAACTATAGAGTTAAAATTAAAATGTATAGTATTTAAGTTATAACGTATGAACATTTTTCTGAAATATTTGAAAAGTTGGACTTTTGAGGAAAAAAATTAGTCGTCATTTCTCTATTCTCATGAGTCCATCCACTAGTAATTATCAATTTATCATATGCAGAAAACATGGTTCGTAAATTAGTCCAAGCCTGCAAATGAAACAGATACGCTCCATTTCTCCAGCCTAACTAACCTAATAAAAGTAGTATAATTCAAAACTAGCTCCGGCCGTGAGTCCATAACACAGATTCAAAACTAGCTCCGGCAACGACAGATGGCGTTATCGGCGTCAACCTCTCCGGCATTTGAAAGGGTACTTTCACTTCTTACATGTTTCTCGTTTTTGCTCTTATAAATGTTGCTAAATGGCCTCACCTGGGGTTTATAAATGCTAACTGTAATATGATTTGTAAGAGGATTGCTCCGTTTTGAAGTCTTATTCTGGGCTCCTCTTTTTGGGATTTAGGGATTTAAATCATTTGAGCATTATTTTTTAAAAGGATAATTAACAGTGGTTTCAGCGCTTTTTGTGATTTGAGCTCACAATTCATTGCTTAGTAGTAAGTGAAGTAAGTGAAGTGTCTTACCACTCGTTGTCGCTGTGTTGTTTGTTGGTTTGCAGCGTTTAAAAATGTGTTTGATGAACAAAACGCAAGAGAATAGAATGATTTCTTAGTATATGAGTATATAGTCTGTGTGATTGTGAGAGTTTCGTTGGAGCATTCGGTGATGCTTTGTCTGTTGCATTTCTATCCTCTGAAGGTCATTGCTTTTTAAGTCAAGTCTTTGGAATTAACTCCGTGTTTAAGCTAGTACAAGGCAATCCTCAATTTGGTATGTGCAAGGATACTTTGTCGAGTTCTCGTTCAAGTTATCAGGTGACATACTTTTGTTAATACTTAGGTACTAGTGAGAGAGATTAATTAGAACTAATGAAGCATCGTAGTTTTGTAATTTGGACGTGAATTGACAATGTGAGAGTAATTTGAAGAGAGATCTCAAGTAAATTGGTACAAGGAAATAAGTCATCGTTTTCTTAGTTAATTCAGTGGAGAATTTGGTAATATATGTTGCTCTGAGTGCGATGAACATTGCATCTCAAAATGCAAGTGTTAGGAATTATTATTTTACTTGATTTCTTAGCCTGCCAAAAGGATTAAATACCCTTTTTCCATCGTCGGAACAGGTTGTGCTGTGTAAGAGCTTGCCATTTCATCTCTATAATGCAGTAATCCGGAAATCATTGTTTTCCCCAAACTCAGCTTCTCGTAGTCGTCTGAAACTGCCTAGAATGGAACTGTCTAGTCAGCCCTCCAATGATCCTCCTAAGTTCAATGTTCAGTCAGATTATGCTACCATTAAACTGCATGGTGTCATCCCTGATGTGCTCCAGAGGTTCCCTTGGGGAGAGGCAGAGAATGTGGTCACAAAGCGGCTCGTAACTTTGTTGCAGAAGACATTGAAGTGGTCTCTTGCAGCCTCATTAGCTATGGGTTTCCCGTCTGATATCATCTATGCCATCTCTATAAACAGAGAGATGTTCATTCCACTTGGCCTTCTCTCCGGATGTGCTCTTGCCGAATTGGTTAAAGAAATGTCTGAAGAACTATTTCACCTCTCGCAGGTACACTACTTCCTTCCTCGACTATGCTTTTTTTCCCTTTCCAGTTATCTGCTTAGTCAATATAAATGGTGCTGTGAATATCTTCTTAGTACTTTTCATCTTCTCTTTGCAGAAGAAAGACAAGACTTGGCATTTTTTGGGGATGGGGTTCCTTTTTGTTCTATTAAGGATAATTGGTGTGTTTGTTTCAGCCAAGCCACCTGCATTCCTGTTGCACGTCGCAAATGGCGGGTTGATGCATGTCCTTTGGCAGTGGAAAAACTCATCTTACAATGGGGATGTTCGAACGAATGTTACTCCTAAACCTCCAAATTCCAGAGTTCAGAGAACTAGGTATGGGATTGGTCTGTTAAGCAAGTTTTAGTACTCTTCGAATGTAACATTTCAGGTTGTACAGGGTTGTGTCATGTAATCATGTTTTGGTCCTTAGAATGGAAAATTGGAATGGTCTTCTAATGGCAATGTTAATCGTAAAAGTTGCAAGTACAAATCAAGAACACCGGCAATTTTAAATGAAAAAAGGTGTATTTTTACCTCCATTTAGTTGAAATATTTACTTTAAAAGATTTACTGCAAAACGCAAGTACGATGTAAAGTTGTATAATTCACAACCAATGATGACCTTACACCCACCCAAGGAACGGTAACAATGATGCTAACAAAATCTCAAGTGGGACGGAAAATGCATATGTTTGCTCTTCAACCTACGCTCATGTACAAACACACACGGCAATGTGAGCGGCATATTTACCGAACAAAAGAATCATATGCTCACAAGACAGCAGATTTGCCTACATAAAATGCATGTCTTTGACCTCTGGCACTTCTTTGATTTCTGGAGATGAATGCCCAATCCATAATCCAGTTAACTGTGAAGGTTTATTTTCTGAAAAACATGAATGTAAACCAATTAACTTGAGAGCACAATGGCTTTCTCTCACACAAAGAATATAGTTAAGTAGTTAACCAAACCTGTATTTGTTTGATCAGTCTGATGCGAACTTGTGTCACTCTGAATGGGAGTTGATCGGAATTGGCAATATTCTGACTGCATATTCTGGTGAATCTCTTCCATTCTTCCACTTTGCTCATCTTTCCAATCCATCTCAATGAGAACCTGCCAAAGGACATATTAGGTGTCCACCGCTTAAGATGGAAATGGGAACATCTAGAAATGAATTTCAACCATTTTAACTTTTAAAATACCTTAGCTGCAGTTCTCTGGAACACGGGGAGAAACCTTTGCCTGCAATACTGGTTGAAGAGCAGTGTACAGATGATCAGTGGAAAGGTGAAACTCGAGGCACTAGTGGATCTTTTAATTCCAAAAACTCCCGAAGCTATTACTTGCATGAGTACCAATGAGAATATCATTGAATTGTGTATAGTCGGCCAATAGAGTCCTCCAGTGTTATAGTTTGTGATATACACATTAAGAATCTGTAAGTTAAAAGAAAAGTTCAGAAATCTGTAAATTCAACTAATGAAACCAGTTTCAGAATCTGTTTATAAAGAAAGCTAACCTGATTACGGTAGACAAGGAAAGCAAGGAAGAAGTAAACCAGCAGGAAAGGTAGAATCAGAGGAGCCATAATGGAACATGATAAGCCTATAACTGCAAAGAGAGCAACTCGTGGAACTTCTGTGTGGTAAGGAAAAGTCCAGGTCCCATACGTTGATTCATCTTTGTTTCCAAGAATGTATCTGTAAAACAAGTTACAGAAAAGGGCTGCTGGCTGTAGAAGCTCAAACGACAAGCTTGCCCAACCTGATGTCAATATGTATGTCATGAAAAACGTAGCCTGCAGTATAAAAATATAATTTACTTAAGTCATTTGCAACTGATATATCTCATTGAGCTTCACAGGTTCTTAAACATGCTAAACTAATAAGACCCATCTGAAAGGACCAGAAGTTATAAACACCAATCCCAAGACCACATTGCTTAACACAAAGTTACAGTTTAACCACAAACACACCCTTGAATAATACATTAACTTGCAAAAACCAAAGGGAAGCATGAAATTCAGAACTACGATAAAAATTTGTAAGTTATAAAAATTACCGCAGATGGGATTGCAGTAGCAAGCTCGTTTGGAATATTTTTAGGATTGGACAATCTGTCAGCCACTGCCCCAACAAAATTCTTAATGATAGTCCCCGTTAGAATGTTGGCAAAGAAAACATTCCATATCATGAAGCACATTAGTTTTGTACAAGCACTCAACTTCCTCCCACTGCGAGATGTAGCACCCTCCAAAGTAGAGAATAACAGCATGAGAGGGGGTGCAATGTAGAGAAACAACATCAATATGACACTTGGTAAGTATCCTGTAACCAGTTGCCTCATAAACTGCCTGAAAAGGACAAGAAAAGTATTCAGAATCTCCATTTGGGGATTGTCGGATTAAACAGTAAGGGAATCTCAGACTTATCAATACTGAATTGAAAGACAACAAAGAACTGTGAACATTATTGGCTTATTGCTGGCTCAATTTTGACTAATTTGTCTACCTCCGGCTCCCAGCATGTTCTAGATTCAATTCTATAATCAGCATATTACATCAATTTCAAGTATCATGCAACCTGCATTTCCCTTGTTCTTACATTTATATTTCAGCAAATTACATATTATCTTACCTAAGATAATTTAAAAGATTCTCATGGTATACCAAGGAAAATCACGCATATAAACTATATGGAACTCAAACACATTAGAATCCTACCTCTTTAAAATTCCATTGAGAAATGGAAGTGTACTCTGCAACTTATCAAGATTGACAAGACTTTGAGTTAGAGTAACAGGCACAAGGAAGAAGGCAACAAAGAGCAGTGAGACCACAAAAATAGCTACTTTCCGAAACCATAGAAGTTTATAAGGTAGGCCAATGTTACTCCAATAGACATCTTTTGGCTCTGGAGCCTTGTCTGTCACCCATGTCATTGGATTGGTAGACTGTAGAGACTGTGAGGCAACCAAGGCAGCATATCGTGTCCTGAAAAAAATAAGTGCAGCGGCACATTCCTGCAAGAAAATTTACAAAACTTCAGACTATCACATGTCCTGAGTTTCAGCAGAAAATTTAAGAATGTGGACAAGAAAGTTCAAAATTATTTGATCAACAAATGCCGCAACTTGCAAACATGATGCAGTTTTATAAAAAGTGGCCTCAAAAAGAAAACCAAGCAACAGCCAACGCCTAATCAAACTGGCATGATGCCAGGCCAGTAAACCTACTCTAAAGCCAAAATCAAAGAGGTTTTTTCCTGCCAGAGTGAACCTACTCATCCAAAGAAATTCAACGTCAAAGGCAACTGATTCCCAGAATAGAAAAGAAGCTGCTGAGAACACTTGTTAATTTCTTAGGAAGGTACAGAACAGAAAGATAATTTGAAACTACTCTGGCGCCTAACCCCAACTCATAATATTTTATATAAAATTACTAACTCTGGGCAATCAACAAACAACATAACATACATAAAGGCAGTTATTTATTTTATACCGTTCTTCTCAACTCTGAATTATTCAATTCACTACTGCTTTTGCCACTTTCACACTCGACTGCAAGCATTTTAAAAGAGGTTGTAGTCCCTCCACAAAAACCACACCGCGTTAAGCTTGGGGTGCATTGTTGTTCAGCAACAGTGGTCTTCATCATCTTATACATCTTCCCTGCATCATTCTGTAAGAAAAGAAAAGCCAAATATTAACAAGTTGAACCAGTAAGAAAACACAAAATATAAAGTGCCAAGTCCTTTTTCTCACCATGAGTTTCTGAACTGTACCAGACTCGCAAACCATTTTGTGGGACAAATAACCTGATGAATAGTATGTGCTGAAAAATTTCTCGACTGTATCACTATATGATTCATCTGGAGACCAGGGAATGCCACGAACAAGTATTGTGAAGTAACTTGGGTTTGAAAGAGACTGAGTGAGGTATGACAGTCTCATCTTTGTGATAGTTCTATACTCCTGATAATAAGATTAAAGTCCATGTTTTATCATAAGAACCTGTGGGTTAAAAACCCAAATAGTTTCATAAGCTCAGTAAGGACCAAAAGATTAAGGATTAGTTTGTTAACCCTTACATAGTAAAGAAGAGCACAAGTGGAGAATGTGATTATGTATAACGAAAGGCAATGAGCCCAAAGCCTAGAAAGTAGATAAAATTCAGGAATGGTGAAAAATATCAGTCAAAGAAAGAAACTGTGACTACATAACTTGAATAACACATAATCATACCTTCTTGATCCTGGCTGAATGTTTGCAATAGAAAAGATATCAAGGGACTCTGATGGAATGCCTTTATGCTCCATCTCTCGCCCATAGTAGTTGAGTGGAAGCACAAGAAAAAGGCATACAGTACCAGCAAGAGAGAATATCCGTAGACTAGGAAAAAGAAAGTTAAAGACAGTTAAAGACAGTAATAAGCACCCAGTTAATTCCGAAGGTAAACTTACATCCGCAAAAGGAAAATATCCGTAGACTAGGAAAAGAAAAATTACACTTTTAATTCAATAGGTGAACTAATATGAATCTGAAAATGCTTCACTCCACATTATGAATAAAAAATATTACAAAATCTATTAATATCAGCCATTGATTCAAGTGATACGATACACTAGCTAAACAACAACACAACATATTCACGGTGAGAGTCATAAAACAGCTAATCTAGATCCTTCAACCTTTGCGAAGAAATACCAGTTTATTCCCTGTCGTCACTCAAGTAGCGACTCAACTCAATTGAGCAAGTAACATCCGTAATTAACAATTAAGGGATATGGTCTAGTCATGATTTCATTCACTAATCAATAACTTTGACAGCTTAGCTTATCCTCTCTTTCTAGTTAAAATGCTGCAATGGAGGGGAGCTGTGAGGAGTCTCCTCCATTTAAAAACACTATTTTATACTTCATACGCAGTAGTATCTAATATAATATAGAAAAGAATATTCATGATGTTAGTCACCTGAAAACGATTAACCGTAAAAAAACCACAGCATCTAGTCCCCCAGAAGCTAATATCTGGTCATCAGTTGCTTCCCAGGCTCTCAAAAGCCATCCAGGAGAAGGAAGTAATCTATCAAAGAAATAAGGATCCTTGCGTCTCGTCTTCACCTGGGTTAGCTTCTGCCCAAAGTAGACACTTAAAAAGCGTGGTTCCTTCCTCAAAAGAGAATACAGAAAGAAAATCGACACGCAAACTGCTACGTTCACTCCAGCAGATGTCAACAGAGCAGACAAGTACATCTTCTGGCAAGCAAATTAGCAACAGATAAGTGTCTCATCGCCCAACTCCAAGGATGTGGTACCACATTATAGGCACCAAAACCATTTTCCAATTTCTAAATTCTGAGAGGTCAATTTAGTAACCAGCACTTCCTAATGTTCGTCTGGATGCTGCAAATTCTAAAGTGCAAAAAAAATATCATCAATATACTCATACAAACAAATTTCTCATAATTCCTTGCAGTTAAGAAAACTAAAACTTCAATTTTTCCTTCTACACATCATTCACAGCAATAAGCACATTATTCTGGCTAGCAGCTAAACATAGTAATAGAATGTAATATTTTGAATTGCCGTTTGGGTATGATTGAGAGATACAAAGGAGCAGCAAAACTAGATGCTAAGTGGACACAAATTTAGTGCATAGCTAATATCATCACAATTTGACAGACTACTGAGCAAAAAGTACAACAAAATTAACTGAATGTAACCATACAGTTGATAACTTCTCAATCAAGAGCAGTTTGAACTCGAATTTAAGGGAAAACCCAGAATTTAAATGTAAACATTAAACAGTACAAGAGAACTCGCCACAATTACAAGGTTCAACATACAGTGAGGTGGCACAACACTCTTGATTTATTAGACCTAGATCAATGGCTAGCATAAAAGATATGAACTTAAATATAGATAGCAAGATTTTGGAAAAAAAGTGAAGTCGAGGAATATCCCACATAAAATAGTATCCGTCGCAGATAAGTCCAATTCCTAAAAAATCTTACACTGGCTTCAAAGATCAAGAACATTGCTCTAACCCAATTATGAATAGGTCCACATCAACCAATAAAGGATGGCATCCACCATTACTAGAGTAGTCAATAATGAAACCGAGTGCTGCAACAGTGCCAATATGAGGTAAAGATTCTTTTGTTTTAATTCAGCATTAGAAGGTAAACTTTGCAGATACACTACACCACACCATGAACAGTATGGTGTTGAACACAGGAGCATTTTTTCATCAGAAAAGCAAAAAAAACACAATTTGATAGTAGAAATCCATCTATAAAAACTAGCGAGCATTCTACAAACTACCTAGAATCAGAAACAGGTAGGATGTTATATATGGACCTCGTAACATATTGTATGCTATTAGGCAAAACTGAATCTCTAAGGCATAGAAAAGCTGCTACGGATCCACCAGTTTATTATTAAGAGAAGTTATAATTCCTCATCCCAGGAAAGAAACACACAGCAACAGCAGCATAAAAGGCAAGATTGCATCTTTACGATCCCACAAACACAATTACACATAATCATTCCAGGAAGAAGAGGGAAAGAAACGCATATGGTGGTAACATTAAATCAAAGTGAAAATAATCAAACCCCACAATTCTAATTCTAGGGCTAAAATCCCCTTAAATTATTCAATAATTGAGGAAAATCAGTTCTAATTAATAGACCCTGCGGAAAATTATAGGAGATCACAATCAAATAAGTGGGAAAGACATAGCATATAGACACAATTCACCAACTTTGTGTGAATGATGATGTGAACTGGTGACAATTTACTGTTTCTTTACAACAATTAAACAAGAGTTCATCCAGCTTCTATCTCGAACATACATGCATGCTTATAATAAAAAGTAAAAACAATTCGTCTGTAATAATCCATACCAATTAGCTTCGTCGGAACAGTAGATCGATCTCCACCGAATTAAACTGTTGTTTGCCGTAGATTCTTGTAAGAATATGTGGAAGGCGAGAATTGTGAACAAAATTCTGGGGATTTTGTGGGCGGGATGAAAATGGAATTACGAATGCGTGGATTTGGATTTGGATTTTTTTTTTTTTTTGAAAGGATTGCGTGGATTTGGATTTTGTGCGGCGTATTATTTTTAGGAGGGACAGATTCTTATGATTTGCGGGCCCACCGGGGCCGCCACGTGGGACGAGTGGGGGAATGTGGGTGTGAAACCGCCCGAATTGTCGATTCGATTTGAAAGTCCTTTAATTCAACATTAACGCAGGGTGTTGCTATTAACGCAGGATGTTGCTGTATCACGCCATGTATTTTACTAAATCATACCCTAAAATAATGTAAATATGTATACCAATTTTTTGTGTTTTAAGAATAATTTAAAACTAAAACCTCCACCACCGCCATCGTCCTCCACCACCTAAAACCACCGGCCGCCACCGCCCAAATCCCTACAAATCCAAAAGCCCAAATCCCTGCTTTGTATCCCGGAGATTGCAACGTTTTTATCCTGGAGATTTGGGGGCGACGAGCTTGACGCGGGACCGCCCAAAACGTGTCGCCGCCCAATCCCAGATCTGCTCTCGTGCCCGCCGTCAGATCGCCGTCAGATCGTCGCGGATCGCGAACCCGGCCGCGAGCGTCCCGCCCATCGTCCTCGTCGGGATCGCGATCGGGATTTGGCTCGGGATCGCCGGGATTTGGCTCAGGATTAAGCGGTTTGATGTAAAAGTGGAGCAGATCGGTTCGCAGTCGGGATTAGGCCAAAAGTGGAGCAGATCGGCGGGTTGTGGAGCAGGGCGG
>JAAGWI010050594.1:0-12268 GCA_012274505.1 Galium porrigens var. tenue
GATTAATGTAAGGATTGACAAAGTAACATGCAAACTCAGCCATTAGGGATTACAGACATAATATGTTAAATTGCTATATTTACATAGTAATTTAACTTCATCACTTGGGGATCAACAAAATTGATATAGGCAATATTGCCACCATGTTTTAACAAAGTAATACATGTTGACTTCCCTCAAACTCAATATACTAATTCTGCATAAAACATAAGAAATCCAAAGACTGAAGGCAAGCATTACAATCATAAAATTAAGTCAATTTAAACAATAGCATAAAGATGCAGTTACTCTTTGCTCATTGAGTTTCTTGGCACTATTATAAGTGGTGTCTCAAGTGAGAGGTCCAACTTCAGAGCAGATGCACCGTCAATTTCATATTTCTGAATCAACCACTCAATGCCTCCAACTTTATCAACCAGTTTAATAACTTCTTCCGTATGTGGGGTTGTAAGCTCCATAAAATAAGCAGTAATCTACACAAATACTTGCAGGTCAGAATGCAGAATGAGCAAAATGCGCCAAAGAAACCCATGAAAAATGAAAAAGAATGCCCCCAGCTCCTAAAAACAAGTCATCCTGAATATCTTCTACCACAGCACCTAAAATATAATATTAGAAGGCCGGTCTCTCTTGTCTGACGGCACCCACATACAAGCATGTATACATTAAATTGGGAAACTACACTGACAACAGATCCTTGAGACCATACTTAGATCTGTACAAAGCCCAGACAGATGCAATACAGCACAAATGCAAGAATCAAATGGAGACAGGGGATAGATGAAATAAAAGCAACTGCACTGCAGAACAAATATAGCCAAATGAGACTAACCTCTTGAACAAATCTATACAAAAACACAATTCGTACAGCTGAAAGTCGGCCATGCAAGCTATAGTCATACCCCTCATAATCATCATCTGAAGAGCCGTAAGAACTGAACTTAAACTGAAAGAGAGACTGTCAATAATGAAACAAATCAATTGCAAATCTTCACGTTTTAATCTAGATATGGTAATACCTGAACGAGGGATTCAGTGCCCTGATTACGTATATCACAGAGTAATCCCCAGCTATTTGATCCGAGGGAGAGATCACGCAACCTCAGGTTTCCCAAGGTACCTTCTATCGTATTAGAACTTGGATGAACCTACATCAAAGCAAAAAAGGCAAGAAATTAGTGGGTACTAAAGCTTTGCATATTCTGATGTACATTGAGCTACAATAAATATTCAAGGTTCGAATTCTACAAGTTAAGTTGAAAACCAATAGCATGGACAAAAAGCGAAAACCTTAATGTCCAACAGGAAACTTTCTTGGACAAGCATTGCGAACTGAGAGCCATCTTCCTTGTTCAGGAACACAGTCACATTGTCAACGTTCATATTCAAATAAAACACAACACGACCTTTACCATGTCCTAGCAAGCCTGTAACAAATGAACTCTCAGATTCTTCTGTCTTGTCCAACTTCATTGAAGTTTCATCAGTTGTGACTGCTGTGCCGTTGGCACCATTCGCATTACTACTTGCTGAACTAAGGTCCAACCCAAAACCAATCAGAGCAACTAGAGTTGGCCTGTTGCAATAAAATTCCAGCTTGGACATTCTAACACTCATCTGTAGAAAAAATTTAACCATTAATCAGTAAGTATTCAAAATTGTATACTGAAAAATAACTTTAATTTTAATCTTTCCTACAAAACTTAATTTACCTGTGTATCTACACCATCATAATCAGGGGAGGCTGGATTACGTGTCATGTAAATAAGAGAAACAAAGTGAGATTCATCAAAACCCTTTGCCTCGTAAAAAACATCACCAGAAACAGATTTTGCTTTGAGCTGATCTTTCTCTTCGTTAACAAATTCAGAAGAATCAGGCACAAGCATGAAATCAGGTAAAGCATCTGCAAAGCTGTCATCATCATCCATGGCTACAACTTCATTCCCATGAGGATTACTGTCAGGAACTGAATCTTGGACAATTAGAAAAGAGCAATCTAGATATTGGGGGCTTGAAGACAAAGAACCCTGAAGTTCATCTTTAATTTTCAAGGAATGCAGCTTCAATTTTACATCCAGGTCAGTATCACAGCGTGATACAAAGACCTGCAAGAGCAAAGCCAAAAGGCATTTCAAAATGGAACATGCAAAACATCTGCAGGTCATGTCAAGACATCCTTAGCACAGAAGATATGATAGAGAAAGAAGAAAAGCTAGCACTGAATCGTTGTAAGAAGAAAAGCTAGCACTGAATCGTTGTTTTGATGCATTGAGTAGAATGAACCATTAGTCATTTTTCCATTCCGTCATCGTCAGGCTTACTTTAATTTTTATGCTACTTTAATTTTTCCACTCCCTCATTTTTCCATTCCGTCATCGTCAGGCTTACCTTAATTTTTATGTTATACTTGGAAACTAGATCAATATCTGTTAATAGGGTATAATGTTTACATGAGTCAGGAAAGATTCTATACGCAAGCAATATGAACACAGTGACGTTAAGAAAACCAGCGAGCAACTAGTTTTTTTTTATTGATAACAAGAAATTGTGCACTTAGATATTCAGAACACGTTAAATTTACTAGACAAGCAACTAACCTTCCCTCCACCAGCAAGGACCTGAATAATTAGGCTCTCCTGCGTTTCACCATCCATCATAGGCTGCAAATGATGAACAAAATTAAGCAGATATATATATTGAACAATCGGTGCATCAAGATAGAGAGTGCCATAAAAACAACAAAACAATCATTGAATTAATTACAGTTTCGATGGGAAAAAAAATTACCTTTCCATATATAGATAATATTGTTTCATCCAGTGTTCCATTAACCACCAGATCAACAGACTTCACATGTGATTCAGCAAACTCAGAGGCATCATCACTAGATTCTCCGGGTATATCAACTGAAGGAGGAGCCTATCACGCCATGAAGGATAAGAACTTCAGAACACAAGGAAACTTGAGAGAGAGAGAGACAGAGAGAGAGATTTGAACCATACAGAAGCTTGATATGTTGCTTGCACAAGTTTCTTTATCCAAATGGTCTTCTCCTCCTCATCTCGAAACTCAATGATCAAACTGCTGAAAGACTCCAAAGCCTAAGGAGATCAGGCAACATTGATATTATCAAATACACACATTTCGAAATCCCAAAGATCTTATGAAGATTATGGTAAAGAAATCTAAAGCATGAAACAAACGCAAACAATTCGTAAAAAGTGACGTCAACAATCATCCAAATTATCTTGTTTTTTTCCAGATAATTACTTACCTTTTGGGCATCCACACCTCTGTGACACACAGCAACACAGGAAAGTGAACCACCAACATTGGCTTTAGGTACTTCAAGTACTTGCTTTCCAGACATGCTGCACCAACATCATTGCAATATTAGCAAAACTGAGAATAACGATCCATACATTTCTCCCTTCATCTCTATGGAAGAGTCCAATTTTCAGAATGAACTAATTACTATAAGTAGTGCAATACGCACAAGAAATAATACTCTTTCTATTGGGACAAGGTACTAATTAAAACCACTACTCTTCCGCATAAGAAGGAATCATAAAGGTTGCCCTCACATTTTTTATTGTTTCTTCGATTTGAATTATATTATCTTGCAAGATCCTATAGTATTTCTCACAATGATTCGCTAAACAAGAAATATTGATCAAATGTATTTGCACTCAATTACAAAACTTTTAGCATGCATTTCTTTCATCACTATCCCTTCAAAACAAGAACAAAATCCCCAACTGTAAAAAAAATTGCAAAAAATAATAATAAATTTGATGACGTGGTGTTAAGCTACAGTCTCTATTCCCCACTATTTGATTTCACGGAAATAAATCTTGATTAACATTATAAGATGCACAAGTCAGGTGTGCTTCCAAACAGTAACAATGCCATGAAGAAAATAACCATGCCTTGCAATTGCTTGCAGAGAAAGCAGGAAGAAACAAAACAAACAAACAAACAAAAAAACCTACAAAATTTACCTTGTGCAGCGCTGGTAAGTATGGGATGTCTCAGACTCCAAAACATAAAGATGAAATCCCAACAAAGCAATAAAACAAGATTGCCATGCAGCAACAGAATAGCCAATCCCCTGAGACAGAAGAGCATAGTGAGCAAGAAATCAAATTAGCAAGGGCTGAATACATGCTAAAGGCAAAAACTACCTTCCAAACAAGTATCCGAGCTTCTGTTGCAAGGTCTGGAGGATGCCATGGGGCAAAATTAATTTGAGAACTTTGCACTATGATCTGCTCTGAGGTTTGCATAGTTCCATCCAATATGTTCAATAATTGCATTAGTTTACGATGTCTAGAAGGTGAAAAATGGATGCCAAGTGTTGGCACCTGGATGGAAACACGGGTGGATGGATGACTTGGGTGTGGCACCTTAATCTTCATTAACATGCCAAAACAAAAAGGTACTTGAGAAAAAAGAATGTGAAAGAGGAATCACAATCAACAATTAAATTCAGATCTAAATTAATATACCTGATCAAAAATTATAGCCGTTCCACACCTATCAATCAATGAATATAAGCTATTTCCATCATGCAAACCAGAGGAGATGGTGGGCTGACATGCTAAACTGCAATCCTGATTATCAGAACCACAATCTGAAAAAAAAGCAGCAATGTCCCGGCCAGAGATGAGAAAACGAGAATATAGACTTTGGCCCTGATCGTTGGACCCATCACCATCCTGCAAGTGTTTGAAAAAAAGTAGAGATAACCAAACAATAAGAAAAGCTAATAGAATATAGGGATTTGCAAGACAGGGAGAATGCTTAGTACACAATAATAAGTAAGCTACCTTGGTATGCAATGTAAAATGACCAAAATCCAAAGAAAGATGACTGTCGCATTTGGAATTAGCACTTCTAATGGGAACTCGGACTTTTGGAGCATCAAGATCAATATCAAGAGCAAACCTGAGAAATTATTTCACGTGTTGTAAGATACCATTTCTTCACCCACTGCGGGTAGATAGAGAGTGGAGGATAATGATTAACAGAGTAAAAACAGAGAGTAGTTTACAAATAACAGTTAGAAGTGCCAAATATACGAGCAAATAGCTGTGAATGAACAAATGAAAAATATAAGGTCCAGGAACAAAGTATAATTGTTAACAAACACACAAGCAGATCTAGTTGGATTTCAGTTACAGATCATTGTAAAGGGAGTGAATGCAGTAAAACAAAGGTCTAAATTCATCAACTAGGATGTGCTTAAAATCTACCTATAATCATTAGCTGCTTTGCATAAGCTCACTAACGAAAGGTACAAATCAGGTATGATCTATCAACATTAGTCAACCGACACTGCCAGTTTTAGCAACCTTTTAAAAAATGTGAAGGCCAGGGAACACTCATGGGTGATTGGAGAAGTGATTGAGCACATAGAGACGTCACACAAAGACAAATAAGAGTGCAGAACAATCTAATATTCTGCCCAAGAAACATACTCCCTCCGTTCCATGTGAAGAATCCGGTTTACGTGCCCATTACAGTTACAGGAATAGGATTCTCTACATGGAACAGAAGGAGCGTTTAGAATTGGCTATCATCTTGCATCCCTTATTTACAATTAGGATCTATACAGAGGTTATCCAGCTAAGCACACAAATCATTATACACATCACAGGTTATGTTAATTAGATTCATCCAGACAAAAACCCCAGTGAGATAATGACTATCCAGAGATTCAAAAAGAAACATAGACAAAACAGAAATCCCAAGTTTTCCGTTCAGATCTTGGAAAGGCACTCAAATGGGATTTTACCTGCTTTGCTCTTCCAACACCATTTGAAATTGCTCTTGTGCTCGGCGTGTAACTTTCTCAATTTTATGCTGGATAAACCATTAAAAGTGAAGATTAATTAACTAATAATCAGAACCTGAAAAAACAGCTTTTGACTGTAAATTTTGATATGATAGGAAGCCATCCAAACAACAGTACCTGCAATGCAGTGGCTGTTTCCAAGGCTACACTGGGGCTAACAGCATTACTTCTCTTCAAAAAGTCCAAAAAGCGATGGTAACTTTCCATAAAAACCTACCAAGTGATACAAGACTATACAGTCAAGTCTCCTATCCTACAAAATTCTAAGCAACTCTAGAAACAATTAACGATTGACCACAGCTTAAGGCTAGAGAATGTTATTGATGATCATTATAGGCATATGACCAAAAAAATATAAATTTGTAAGGTTCTTCAAGGATCCAAATCACTTTATTTGAAATATAAATCTTTATCAAATTAAAACACCCACTATAATAGAGGAAATATTATTAATTTTTGTTGTCTTTAGTGAAGGCAAATCTCTTAAACACAAGCATCAGTTCTTAAAAAGAGATCCATAGACTAGGAAATCAACCACAGCATATTTCTTTTGGCCACCAAGCCATGCGTTTTGGCCCTCGACAATCCCCCGGATGTCTCAATGTATGCCCACATTGTTTATATTGATATAGCATGCATTTCTTAAAAGTCTCATTCAAAATCTTCTGATGCCTTTCCCGTCCCCGGTAATTGCTCTAGTAATTCTCTTTTTCTAAACATCTTATTGAGGCATCTAGTGGTCCCCACCATACTTGTCCAAACCATGGCCGACTTGTTGCTCTCATCAGTTGTTCTATTAGGGCTACTTATAAGGTGTTTCTAATAGTTCCATTACAGAGTATGTGAGAAGTCCACACATCCATTTTAATATTCACATTTGACTACTCCCCATTATTCTTGTTTGGCTTGTTTTCATATTCAGTTTCCAGCACACTGAATCGTCAAGCATACAAACGTGCAGGCACATAATATCTATAATAGTGTGTTATCTTTAAATTAATTCCTCATTTATAAAATCATTTGTCTGATTTTAGATTGTTCGAGAAGTCTGCAACTCATCTCCCAGCATTCCCAGCTCATGGCTCAAGTAGCAATGTCAGGCCTAACTTATTATTTGTTGTTTCTGTTCTTGTTCTAGGTGGGGTCATATTTATAGTCTGAGATTTCTTGTCATACAACCAACAAAGTGATAAACACTACACAACGATAATTATACTTCTCATCGATAGTCATGCAGAGTCATGTCTCTTCAACAAATATAAAAAGAATATATAATAACAGTATTAATTTTATTGAGGAAGCAAATTACCGTGGCGTGACAGGGAGATATTGTCGCTGAAAGCCTCCAATCTAGATTTTCCCCGATTGGACAGTGAACAAAACTAGCAGATAATGCATTTACCTTTTGCTCACTGCAAACACTCTGAAATAATAATAAAATTACAAGATGGATAAGCAAACGATAGAATCCTTCATCAAACAAATCTCATATTGACCCAAGCTCAGAAGTTACACTTTTAAGGATATTATTCCTAAGAGTTTGACAGAAGATAGACATGCAGAAAAATAGTACCAAAAATAGATTTTTATGATCTCATGACTACCAAAAATTTATATGAATAAACATAAAATATGAAGAAAAATATGAGAAAAAAATACCATTAAATAAAAGCAATTATCTCAAATTACATTCAATGAAATGTCAGTACACACCAAAATAGAGGTTAAGAGCAAACAATCAACATTAGATTGCCGGGGTTGTTTAATGCTGACATACTTGTCTAAGTGAAAGTTCTAAGCATACAGATTTGCCATAATAAACGTAATATGATGCAATTCACACCTGGGCAAGTGAGCCTTCAGGAGCAGACAAACCATAAAACTTTAAGGTCACATCACAGTGCGTGCTTTGATGCTTTAACTTAGTACAGACATGAAGATTCTCGAATGTTCCACAAGCAATCTCAGTATCATGAATATTGATGATTCTGGCAGCAGACCTACTGATAGATACATCAACCATATATCTAATCATATTTTGTGCTTCTTTCCCAGAATGTAAAGCTAAATCCTCATCAGATTGATAGCTTAACAGTTTGTTTATAGCCTGCCACTCTTCTTTAGTTAATTTTTCTTCCACGATTGGTGATCCGTCAGATGCATCGCTACCAGAAACTTCATCAGAACCGCCTCCCCTGAGGTAGCACCAAACGCTTAAATCAATCAAATGCTAATTACAAAAGCAAGAACTCTAGTAAGACTAGAACAAGAAAGTGAGGTTTACAAAGAATCGTGGAAAGTTTCGTAATAAATCAGTATAATTTAAGACCATTTATAATTTCAGTATAATTAGTACTATATCAGACCATTTAAAGGAAAACCAGCTTTTCTTCCTTGACAATTTCTGCTGTGCTGCTTCCTTCGACTTCACAGATTCAACCCTAGCATGTGCCAGCAACCTAAAAAAATAAAACAAAGTTATCATGTAAGATTTAAAGATGAATATCAAACTTATTCTGAGTTTCCAAGTCTATCAAAGTGTAATATACTTCATCAAAGAAAAACAAAAGTACAGATGCTGAAATACATTTCATTTTCTATGTGATAAAATCAAACCATATCATAGCATGCTCAGAAACACCAGCCTCGGTATCTACCAAACACAGTACTAGAAAATAAAAAGGTTAGATAATTGTAAAGTGTTGAAGTAAGGGAAGTCATAAAGGCATCATTAAAATCATTACGAAATCTACATGCTACTTTGTTTGCTTTCAGGATTACTGATATATTCATACTAACAATCTAAGACAAACAAATCCACAACTCTCCAAAACATATGTTTCTGTGGCTGCCAACTGGGTAGAAGTGACATGATGGCAAGGATGAAATCAAATGAAGATCACAGTCCATATAAATAAAAAGTGCAGTTTTCTGGTGGAAAAGGGATAAATAAGTGATGGTGGTTTGTGTTCCATGACTAGAGTCCAAGATTTCCCATAGAAATAGAAGACAAGGGAGGTAATTATGAATTTACCTCCACAATAAAATAACTTTAGGATCAAGATCCATCTCAATTTCTCGGATTTCACTGTCCTCAACTTTTGAAGAGTGTTGCAATGAATCAGCATACAAATGTATGTAACGTCGACGAAGATTGCACAGGTACTTTATTTGTCCCCACGAAAGTCGATAACTGAAACAAGTTAAGAGCAGTTTCTAATTAAGTTTATAAAAACATAGACATAATGCTTTAGAAGATATTACTTATCAATTAGCTAGCCATAACAAAATATTCTACAGTGTGTTTGAACAAATTATGAAGAAATAAACCCAACAAAACTAATTTTCTAACCTAATATTCAAGGTTAGTTATTTTATAATTAGATGAAACCAACAAAAGATAATTGCTACCAATATAATTTTCGTAGTCAAATAAATGGATTACCACATCTTTCTCTGCCGCACAGCAGCCTGAGCAACATATCGCCACCACATTGAGGCATTGTCTGAAACTGGCATCACTGGTCTTAAATGAGACATTTCTACATAAGTCTTATGTCTTGAAATGACCTCCATGAGTCTTATCCAGTCATAATATTGACCCTGAGAAAGATATAAGATGTATTTGTTGCAGAATAATCAATTTTTTGTTGATTATAAAGGGGGGAGAGAGAAAGACAGCTTTGAAGCCAGCACAGGGAAATGGAAGTTATATAATTGTGATTTTTTCTGTGTGATTCCAGTAATAAAGCAACGCATATCTTCAGTGGAGATCAACCATTAAACCAATTTACTTGTGGAAGACATAAAACTATAAATTGCTACATCAATACACTAATCCCAACTGCTCTCCTGACTCCCCACCCAGCATTACCACAGAAAAGAGTGTGCAAAAAATTCAAGGAAAAACACGGGTTTTAATCGTTTAAAAAATATAACAGAATGAGGCAAATTGTAGCACCTCTGAAATTGCCAAGGAAACATCACTGATGTCAACAGAAGCCCTCTCAAATGGCATATTTGGATCATTTCTTTCCTGATTCCCCAAACGGTGATATTTAAGCACGCCATTGATTGGAGATACCAAAAAATTCCTGTCCCTTGACCATACTGACTTTGGGGTATTTCCAGTAGCAAACTCACTGATTCCATCTTCAAAGATCTAAGGGGGGGAATGAAAACTTCAGAATTAAGCAAAAAACAACATAGGCAATTATAAATTTCTACAAAGAGAGTTAGCTGATTTTAATATCTTTCCATGTAGCATCAACACATGATATGCAAGGAAGAATATCGATAGGATCATACCTCAACCCATTCCTTGGGACTAAGGTTTTCCCATCTCTTGTCCAACTTCCAGGGATCACGATTTGAATCATGATATACTGCAAGCCTTTCAAGTTGCAGCGACTATACAACAACAATGTGGAAATAAGTCCAAATACTCTTATTAGGATACAGAACAGCAAAAACACTGTTGAACCCATAATTCTTGTTGAGCAATTATCCTAGACCAAAAGAAACATCAAACCAACCTTTCGCAACTTATCTAAAGCCCCACTGGTGTCGAAGGTTTCATTCCCCTGCTCATCCACTGTTACAGCAGCAAGTTTTGCTAGAGTAATGCCACATGAAAATGGATGTCCGGGGTTGCTAGATAAAATAGAAAGGGAAAAAATTAAATAAAAAAGATGGAAAAAATTAAATAAAAAAGATGATAAAGAAAAAATAGTAAGGTTCCTATATAGCAGCTGAGGACAGACCTGGAACAATCTTCATAACGCACATGAACATTGCTAATTGAGATCTTGAGATTTCCAATAATTGTAGAAATCAATGACCCCAGCCAAGAATTACCCGGTGATGACTGTAAAAGAATAGGAAGTAACAAAATCACCAAACTTGATAGGAAACAGAAGCTCAAAATAATTAAAATTTGTCACCATTAGGGGTTTTTAAGGTTAAAAATTTGCACTAGCATTAAATTCTTGAACTCAACAACTGCCGACTTCAATTCTTAATAGAACATAACAATCACATAGAGAGAACAGTGGTAAGTAGCTTTCTTCTAGTTTCACAAATGATTAACAAACAGGAGTCAATAACAAAGCAAGGTCAACATCACCATAATTGAATTTTTAAGAAGTTATTTCACTGCCATCTCAATTTGAATTTTCACCAACAATTGTATAATTAATGTACAGAAATACTTGTGAGAGAAAGAGTTAAGTAAATAAATTTCAGTGCAGGTCAGAGTCTGAGACTAATTGATAGAGGTTCATTCTACATGTTTACTCGCCTCACGAAATTAGAAGGAACATTTCATCAGGTCTAACATCATCGACATATTCCTATGCCATCAACCATAGAGTTTTCACAACCTCATCCAAACCAATCTTAAAGTACTCTGACACCAACAAATAATTAAAGTATGAAACACCAACAAACAGCCACTTTCAGATAAATCAAGATAAAATTAAATTAAAGAAATGCATTTGTATGTCCAAGATTCACTGACTTATTATAACATGGACGTATCAGTATAAAAATACACATTCAAATCTACAAAACATTTGAAGGGGGAAAAGACCGTTGTTTCATTTTCTCAATATTAGTGGACAACTGTCAAGGGTTACATGAGGCCACAGGTAAAAAAATGCTAACTGTAAACTCCAAAAAGAAACAATGTTAACATAAACTTGCAGCTACTTCAGAGATCATGGTAATTGCAGATAGTCAAAATTCACAGATGAAATATTTTTTCAGATATTTAGAACAACAGATCCATACATTCCCAAGCTTTGATCTTGATATTGCTTCAAGGGTTGCTGTTTCTGCTTCCTAGATGAATAAGCAGGCAGATGCATTAGTAATACTGGAAGAGGAATAATACAGCACAAAGTCATGCCAAGCACACACACTAAGCTAATTATATCATTTAATTGTGAATAGTGTGCACGTAGATTTGAGTGAGGCATCTTCATTCTTTTCTCATGTTAGGGTTGACCAAGCTCAAACTTATGAAACTACAATTATTTTAATTAATAAGTGAAATAAAATTGCGTTGTTAAAACTCGTAATATCAAAAGAATAGATTAGCAACATTGATAGCCAGATAAGAGTTAAAAGGTCAAAAAAAACCATATTTTATTTTAAAAATAAGCATGGAAGTTTTTTGGCCAGATATAACAGCAGAAATAATATGTAACAATGGCATTGATCAAGCTGAAAGCAGAGGGAGAGAGATAGGAGAGGAGAAAAGATATTCACCTCAATTTGTTGAAGCTTGGCTTGATAGAGCTTTTCACGGTCCTCCTCCTTGAAAAGATCAAGCACGGGGAACAATTAAGAGCTGTTAAAAGACATTGTGGCATTCCATGAAATAAACTTACCGAAGGACACCTAGAA
>JAAGWI010050604.1:6008-17535 GCA_012274505.1 Galium porrigens var. tenue
TTAGTGGGGTACGGTAAGCATGGTATCCCGGATACCATATACGAATTATTGAAAAGTGGTCAACATTATTAATAGATTAGAAAAATACAAATCTAAAATGGCATGATCCTGTAAACTAAGTCATCAACGAAAGCTAATAGTATGAAGTTAAAATTTATAAACATTTAAATGGGTTGACCGTTGAATATAAGGTTGACACAATCAAATAATAGTGATATTTTGACCAATTTTTTTTCATAGTGATACGTTTGTTTGAATGAGTTGATTTATAGTCTATATAGGGATGTAATATATATATATATATATCAAATCAATGATGATGTTGTAAATGATGGCTTTGAAGAATTAGATGATACAAACGAGGAAATATCCACTGTTGTGGCTTCCATTTATATGATTATGTAAGCCAGGTTAGTCCTTTTGATCATCTAATGACACCTATTAAGAAAGTTGTCCCCCTAAAAATGCACCAAAACTTCAAAATGATAGTTATTTAATTCAGTTAAATAGAATCGTGACTAGGTAAAAAAGATTTACTATATTGCATTTTTATGATCAGTGGTGTGGAACATTAGAGGAATGGATTCTTCTATGGAGAGACTATCTACTCTAATTAATACACACAAATTTGATCTTTTGTGTTTAATTGAGCCTATGCATGATAACACACAATGTAATTACAACATGAGAATGTTACACTATAACAAATGCTTGTATGCTAGTAATGGTCAGCCGTGGATTTTTGGAATAATGCTTTGAGTTTGTCTGCTATAAATGAACATGAGCAATTTCTCTCTGTCCTGATTAATAGCCAAAATCTTAATAATGCAATGGAAGCAGCGTTCATTTATGGCTTGCGAACTAGGAAAGGAAGAAAAAGCTTATGGAGTGATCTTAGGTCTAGGCCTAGTAATGCCACTGTTTACTTAGGAGATTTCAATGCTATATCATCAGTAAATGAATATAAAGGTCCTTCCACTCCCATACTAGGTAGCATGAAGGACTTTAATAATTTTATTGATATTATGGCACTATAATAGGTTAATATTGTAGGTAATTCTTTCACATGGATCAACATGAGGCTTAAAAAGTCCACCATTTAGAGGCTTAACAGAGGTCTTTGTACTGTTGAATGGAGTTCCAAGTTCCCTTTTCATCCATTCAAGTTCTTAACAGAAAGTCTTCTGATCATAATCCTTTACTTTTAACAATAGATAGTTCTATTCAGTCAGTCCCTATACCTTTTAGGTTTCTCAATACTTGTTACAAAAGGACTGATTTTAATGAATGGATGTTAGGTTTTTTCCTTAAATTGATCAGAATTTAAAAAGCACTAAAAGTCTGGAACATAGATCACTTTGGAACGGAGATCACTTTGGGAATTTTCATGATAATGTAGAAAAGGTTGATAAGGAGTTAAGTATTCAGGAAATCCAATATGACCTGAATAACTCCTCTACTGAGNNAGATCACTTTGGTAATGTTCATGATAATGTAGAAAAGGCTGAGAAGGAGTTAAGTATTCAGGAAATCCAATATGACCTGAATAACTCCTCTACTGAGATTATTAAGATTAAAAAAAAGCTAAAGTTATTCTCCTTAGGGCCATTAAAGAGTATAAACATTTATGGAAACAAAAATTGAAAATTAAATGGATTAAAGAGGGTGATGATAATACAAAGTTTTTCCATAACTCAGTCCAAGAGAGGAGAGGGAGGCTGGATATTACTAACATTAAAAGTAGTGATGGTAGATGGTTAGATGAAACTGCTAACATTGAAAGTGAGGCCATTAAATTCTATGAAAACCTGCTGACTGATGACAGTAATCAGTATAGTGGTCCATTTCAGGCTCACTTCCTTAGCCAAATCCCCAGACTTATTAAGTATGAAGACAATGCAAGGCTCGTGAGACCAGTTACTTTATCATAACTGAAAAGCATTGTTTTTAGCCTTGATAAGAATATTAGTCTTGGCCCTGATGGTTTCACTGCTAAATTATTTATGAAATCTTGGGATATCATTGCTGATTATCTACTTTCTACTATTACGGATTTTCTACAAGGTCAGGATATTCCCAAAGGAATCGCTAGCACTTGGATTACTATTATTCCTAAAAAAGAGACACCTGTCTATTTTGATGATTTTAGACCTATTAGTCTTTCCAATGTCACTAATAAAATCTGTTCTAAATTGATCATGGAAAGACTCAAACCCTTTATGCCTAGGATCATCTCTCCTCATCAATCTGCTTTCACCAGATGACAGGAAATTAATTTTGATAAAAGTTATTTTTTACCAGCAAGCATGCATCTGTGTCCCAGGTTAATAATATAAAAAGGATTTTAGGTATGAAAATGGGAAGTTTCCCATTTAAATACTTAGGTGTTCCTATGTATATAAAGGGATTGCACATAATATTTATTTTCAACCATTACTTGAGCAAATTGATAAAAGGCTAAATAATTGGAAAAATAGGTGACTTTCTACAGGTGGTAAGATCACTCTTATCCAGTCTTGCATTTTTTCATTACCTCAGCATATATGGCCAGTCATTAAACCACCTAAATAGGCCATTAAGAAAAATGAAAGAAAAATGAGCATTTTATTTTGGGGGAAAACTGATTAAAAACCTAAAAACTTTTGGAAAAAATGGGAGGACTTGTGCTTTCCACACAACCATAATGAATTAGGTTTTAAATCAACTTCCACTATCGTTCATGCATTCTCTGTAAAACTATGGTAGAATTTTCAAAATGCTCTGTTCAAAATCTTGGAGGACCCATTTTTTAGCATCTTTACCTGATTCTTTCAAATGTTCTCCCAGCTGGAAGAGAATATGCTCTGTTAATGCATGGTATGAATTCCACTCTAGAGTTATACATGGAAAAGGTCAGTGTAATTTTTGGACATTAAATTGGTTGGATATGGGCCCTATCATAGACTTTTGTGATCCTTACCTTACCTCCATTCCTATTGATTGTACAGTCTCTTCCTTTTTCTACAATAGGAATGGTTTTCTGCCACAACTTATCCCTATTTTCAATCCTGGAATAGTCATTCTTTTGCAAGATTACAGGCTATATAAGCACAGAGATGACAAGCTCATCTGGAAGCCAGATAAACAAGGGAGTTTCACTTTTAGGTCACCCAACAATCTTATTAGAGAACAAAGAGTTAATATTGCTTTCATTCATCACATTTGGAACCCAAGGCTTGAGAAAAAAAGTATCAGTGTTCATGTGAAAAATGATCAACTCCTTGCTGCCCTCTGATAACATTCTTAAATCAATAAAATTTAACCTTTCATCAAAGTGTTGCATGTGTAAAAATGAAGACTCTCTGGATCATTTCTATAACTCCTGTGTCTTTGCCTCTAAAATCTGGAAGGTTATTCATAGTTTTATGGGAATTGCTGATAGACAATTTTTCTCTATCTGGAAAAGGTTATCCTTTTATCTGACTTATTTGGGTTTATTTGTTTTCCATAATCTTATCATTCGACTGGAAAGCTAGAAATCGATGGCTTTATGATAATGATAAACCTTATGTTTCAGTTGAGCTTAATAACACTAGAGAGCAACTGTTTTATTTGTTCTCTGCAAAACCGTTTATCATTTCCAATAGATAGATGCTGAGATTGCTAACCATAGTTTTATTCCTTTAAGGAATAAGCCACCCAATCCCAAAATCATGAGAGTAGCTTGGACTAAACCTCCTCTAGACATGTAGATGCCTTCTAGTGTAGTATAACAGAAAATGCAGGTCTTAATCTTATAGCTAGGAATAATGTGGGGCTTTTCTCTTAGCACGGGGATCTTTCACTCATGCGGGGTCTCCCATTGAAGCTGAAATTATTGCTATTAAATTAGCACTAGAACATGCATGTTTTTATTCTTAACCTATCATCACTGAATCAGATTGTCTTACTGCAATCTCCTATGTGGTGAATCTCATTACAGCTCATTTGAAATCATTCCAGTTAGCAGATGAGATTCATAGTATAATCAAAACACGCTCCTTGTTTCACATTTTATAGGGAAGCCAACCAGACTGCGGATGCCATTGCAAAATTTGTTTTGTCAAACAAAATTTGTTCCTCATCTTTTTCATTTGGTTCCTTGCCTACCCCTTCTCTTCGGTTTCTCCATAATGGATGCTCTACTGATTCACTTTATTTGCAGGTTTTCTACTTCCTTATGATCAACTTCTCAACTTGGATCTGGAGATGGCTACCTTTGCCTCATGGAAACTGGAGACCTCACTTTTTCTATGAAAATGCCTGGCAGGAAAAGCTCCCAAGCTCTACAACTAAATTGTGTTTCGTCGTTGCGATTCACTAATATGTTCAAAAGTTCCTACCTAGAGTTTGGTTGTATAAATCTCGTGTAAATCTTGTAGATTCTTCTTAACACAAGTTCTTTTGGATGACTTATACTAACACATGTTAGTTCAATATTCTTTTGGAAGCAACCATGTTCCTTCATTAGCTTTAATCTCTCATCTACGTATGACTTGTACTAAACTAACCCTTTGACTTCATTTTCTTAAAATAAAATTAAATTATAGTCTTTATGGAATTATAGATTTAGATTCGTCTACCTGGTACAAACGGTTATTTAATTTATGATATCGATATGTTTAGCAAGTTTAATATTTTTAAATATCAAGCTTTTATTTAATTATATGAAATTTACATATAAAGAATGATGAATGCTGTGAAATAAATAGTCAGATGTTAAAAAGGAACATCATCTAATGTTTTTTTTTTTTTTGTAATAAACATATGTTGTAAATATATACTTCCTCCGTCCTAACTAAAGAGTATAGTTTAACTTTTCAAGGTCAAATGCATTAACGTTTGACTATTAATATATTAATTGTATGCATAAAAAAATTATGAAATGATTCCAAAATATATATTATGAAAAATCCAACAAAATAGTCCTGTTTGTTGAGTAGCATTTTCATCAGCGTTTAAATGTTTTGTCTATATAGACATTTAACCGGTCAATCAGCTATTAATGGTGTTTGGTGAATAATTTTTTCTAACTAGAGTTTTGCATGAAAATTTGTTTTCACAAATGCTCGTAAAAATGCCGTTTCTTAAATTTTAATTGGATTAATATGGTAAATTTCAAATTTATCCATATCCATTAATCAAAAGTCCACAGCAAATCGAATTCACATATTTGATTGATTAATAATTGTACGTAAATAATTTGTGCCTCTAAATAATTTCCCGTTAACGTAAATATATACGTCAATATATGTTATTAATTCCTCTAAATAGTGTACGTGAATATTAACATAAGTACATGCGATTGTACGTAATTATATATATATTAATCAATACCCTCTCAAATAAATAATAACTATATTAATACATAAATATATATAACAACATTAATTTTCTCTTATTTCAAAATAACTTAATCACAAAAACTAACTATTATTAAATAATAAATATTTGTAAAATATTAAATAATAAATTGTAATAATGTCCTTTCATGTCATTTGACGTAATAAAACAACTATAATTTATTTTTTATTTATCAAAAACTCATATTCAAACAGCTAATGAAATTGCTAGTTAAAACAGCTAATGAAATAAAAAAATAGCTTATTAAATTCGCTAACAGTTCATTAAATTCGCTAACAACTCATTAAATTTGCTAATATCTAAACGTTAAACGCTCTTTGCCAAACAGAGCCAATATATTATATAATAGTATTCTTATATATTGATTATTATAATTTAATCGTTGAAATTTGCACAATTTGAATTCAAAAGTAACTAGACGCTTTAATATTTAGATGACCATCATAAATGTATAACTATATTAGGAAAATCATATACAAAAGTAACGTATTATGATAATCTAAGATGTAATAAACATTTCCTCAACTTCAAAAATGAGATAAAATACCATTTTATCATATCTCATGTACTTGCTGTGCATGAAAGAATGTTTGTTTCAAAATCATTCGAAAATTAAGATGTGAGAGAACTCATTAGTCCAAAATTTAAAAATCACAAACTCCATAAACACGTGAACTTTGATTTGAGTATGGAATTTAGGCCATTTTCTCTGTGAGATTATTTCTTGCTGAACTGAACTAATTAAATTAAATTGAAGTGAATATTATTAATGTATCAAAAAATATAATCCATACCACTAAATTAACTTGAATTTCATAAAATTATTTTTTGTTAAAATGAATTGAATAAAACTAAACTGATATATTAATAAATTCAAGAGAATAGTAAGGCCTTACAATAGTGAGTTCAATTAGAAAACGTAAATGACTTTGTGGAGCTTACTGAAACAAAATGAGATCCGAATACAATGGGCCGAAGGCTGATAGGATGGGCTCGAAATTTAGTCCGTCCAAGTATTCATATGGGCCATATGATGCTTAGGAATTAAGCTCACTCACAAGTCACAAGTCGCAAGTCGCAAGCCTTATAAAGCAGAAAGGAGGCAATCACTCCGATCTCTCGAAACTCGCGGCCCCTTGATCTCGGTTTGCTGGGAAAAGAAATTCCCCTTCAAAGAGGTATATTCATATTTCGATTCCCTCATTTCTCTCTCAATTCTGGAATCGTTCAGGATTCCGATAGCTCCCTTACAGTTTTCGATTCACCTGTATCTAGATCTCTGGTGATCTCTGTTAATTTGGTATGAATTTGCCTTTTTTGTTTGTGCGTGAATACTCTATCGAAGATTTGAATTCGAATCGTACAGAAACCGTTGCTGTGTAATTTAATTGTTCAGTAGAGGTTGGATTCTCTGTTTCTCGAGCGTTTGATCGGATCGATCTGTCGGTTACAGTTTTCATTTTAAAGTCTAACTGTTTGATTTGCCGATGGGATGTCAATTTGAATGTATGATTGTGTATGATAGATCTGTTCATTTTCGTGTGCTAATTTAAAATTTTGAGCATGATTTGCTGTTGTATGTAAAGTAGGAGTCGTTTGGTTGTTGTCGTTTTAGGTGTTTTATGATGAATGATTTGGGAATTTAGGATGTTACATTTGATCAGATCGGATCACTGATCTGTGTTTGTATAATGTTTTCCTTTTCGCATTTCGCATGTATAGAAAAGCTGGCTAGTTATGGATAGAGCTGAATATCAGTGTCAGTTATTGTGTTCTAATTATTGTGTGTACATTTGGCAGTTTTGAGTGATCCTAGCAGAGATGGGGTTGACTTTCACTAAGCTGTTCAGTAGGCTCTTTGCGAAGAAGGAGATGAGAATTCTGATGGTTGGTCTCGATGCAGCTGGTAAGACCACCATCTTGTACAAGCTGAAGCTGGGAGAAATTGTCACCACTATTCCCACGATTGGTGAGTCCTTTGTGTTTTGCAGCTAACTTTATGCTTGGTTATCTTGGACATTCTTCGCTTTCCTGTACATTTAATCACATGAAAGTTGTGAGTTTTTAACAGTAGGATAAGGGGGATTTCATTAGTAAAATATTGGAGATGGTATATGAACACGAGGCTCTTTATGTGCTAATGTTTCTGTGATTTTACTCAAACACATGGTTAATACTGCTACTTCTTACTTTTTTTGAGATCGCTACTTCTTTCTAGCTCTAACCTTTTTTATGTGATTAACACATTACTTGGTTGCTGTGTCCTTGCAGTTCTCATTTAACATTTTGGTTTTGTTTTATCGCAGGTTTCAATGTGGAAACTGTGGAATACAAGAACATTAGCTTCACTGTGTGGGATGTCGGGGGTCAAGACAAGGTATGCCATACTTTTCTCAGATAATTATCATGCAGAACAATCCAATGTATTATCACTCTGACCAATGCTCGAAACTTAGCATGTAGTGGATGGAGTGGGACATGTTAGTTATAATAATTAAAGTGAAAGACTTTATTGATATTCATTATGGAACTGGCAGAGAGACTGAGTTTCTGAAACTGACAGGAAAATAGGTCCACTTATGAGTGCATGTTGGTAAATATCATTTTGCCTATGTTAAGTGAATAACTACAATGTCATTCTAGTTTCCTACCATCAGTTAGATTAGCAGTGCATTACTAACTTTCGTGGAAATGTGATAGACTGATAGTATTACCAATCTTGCTGGGTTCAGTTACTTGCTGTGTAATGATCTGACTGCTTTATCATATTCAATCCCCGTTCCTCTCTTGCCTTTGCCAGTATCTATTTCTTCGCCTCTGTAAGGTTTTATGTGATAGCTGAATGATTTAGTTTATTCATTGGTACAGATCCGTCCATTGTGGAGGCACTATTTCCAGAACACTCAGGGTCTCATATTTGTTGTGGACAGCAATGACAGGGATCGAGTTGTTGAAGCTAGAGATGAGCTACACAGGATGTTGAATGAGGTTTGTTCCCTCCCTTTTAGGTTGAAGATTTGCTAGTTGTTACATAAGGACCAATAGGAACACGAACATGGCTATGCTGTTGCTTAGGAGTTTGGATCCATAATTTAATCTACGCCCTACTGGGTTATACATAGGAAGATGAATGGAAGTTTGTTGTGTCCAAATTGGCCAAATTAATGCTGCCTGTTTTGGTAGAATATCTGTGTTTCTTATGTATCTCTTCTGATAAAATTTTGTTTTCTAAAACTGTTCAGAAACGTAGCTTTCGAAACCAAACTGGTCAATAATTAGTATTCTAGAATACAGAATCGTCGTGTGCCTTGATCTTTTCTTTTCTCAGTGGTTCTTTCTTGTTAAAGATTTTAACTGAAAAATTCAATTTACTGATAGAACTGTCTATTGTTAATTTATGAGTGTGGTCTTCAATCAATACTTTTATCGCTTAAATATCTGCTGTATACTTGCAGGCTAGATTTACCTATATCATTTGGTGATGTCAAATTGTGTTTGGTTACAGGATGAATTGCGGGATGCTGTTTTGCTTGTTTTCGCTAACAAACAAGATCTGCCTAATGCAATGAATGCCGCAGAAATTACTGACAAGCTTGGTCTTCATTCTCTCCGTCAGCGCCATTGGTATGTCTAGATTTTGTGATGTGCTGTTGTGTTTTTACCTCCTAGAGTTTGTTTAACTCAATAAGACATCTGTTCCATATGATATGAGTACTTGAAAGTTGAGTCACTAAAGAAATGTCTTAAGAATGATCTAATTAGAAGTTTCAGGTTGTAATTGAAATAAGCATGTGTGTAAGAATCTTTTGATGATACGACTCTCAGTGGAGATAAGCTAGTTTTAGTGTCCATTGCCCCTGCTAACCTTAATGTCTGCTTATCTCAGGTATATTCAGAGCACATGTGCTACATCTGGGGAGGGTCTTTATGAAGGCCTGGATTGGCTTTCAAGCAACATTGCTAGCAAGGCAAGCATATAAACTTATCCAACTGTCCCAGCGCTTTGTTTTTAGCTGTTCCTTTCTCATCCTCTTATAAGCGCAAGATTTATACGAGAGTATCAGACATCCTTTTCATATGTTTCATTTTCCCGTTCAATTTGTATTCTTTCTGCTAACATACTGTTCGGGAATGGTTTATGCAGGCTTGAAGTTACATGGCCATATGCTCCGGTTTGCTTTTTTGCGGATTCATGAAAAGCGCTTATATGTTTTGTGAGAATGACAAATGTTAGAGATTGTACGCTGCCCTTTTTACCTTACCGTGTCTGTGCTGTAGCAGAAGTTAACTTTTTTTGAAGCTCATGTTTGGCTTGAATATCATTGCTTCTTTTGATTTTCAATTTAACTGTAAGAAGTGTTTAGATGCTTTGTTATCGAATTGAGATCAGAACATGTTGTGAATTTTGCCGTTTGTATTTGATGATGACGAGTCCTTGTTTGGTTTATTTGCTGTGTTTCTCGGATTTAATGGGATAATATGATATTCTCTACCCAGTCGTCCACTTGAGAAAAATCAAGTTTTGCATGAGTCGGTTGTTTTGACTAGCCTTTAAGTCTTTAAAGTTTCCACCATTGGGTCTTGAAACTTGGCCCATATTTTAGTTAATAAGGGAATGCCCGTAGCCCAAGTAGTATACTTTCTGTTAACCTACTTTCATAAACCAAATACTACAACATACATCAACTTCTCAGATTGTGGAAAGAAGTGCTAAACAGCTAAACTAAATCAACTGTTTAAAGATACTCATATGTTGCCAGTTATTTAAGCCGTTTCACTACAAGTTACTCCGGTTTCACCTTTGTCACTAAACACAATTACCTGAATATTTCAAATTTTGGAACACCGTCTTGTTTGAGAAGTTTTTTGTTTAATTTTAAATAGAGGAAAGTCGAAAATAGAATGAAAATCGCGAGATTAGACACACTAGAGGTGGTTCTTCTGCTTTACACAAGCAAAGGAGATCTTTGGTTCCCCTTTTATGTGAAATGGGGGTATCTATTGATATAAAAGCGAAATTAATATAAGACTAGTGGAAAATTGAAAAAAGGGCTAAATAACTTAGTGAAAAAAAAGAGAAAAATTTATTGCTTCACAAAATGAATCACTTAAAAAAAATAATTCAATCCGCCCCATATAAAATCCCACCCACCTCTAGCAAGATCGGTGTAATTCAACTATCACCACTAGAGCAATTATCAATTCAATTTTTATATTTTTTTTGAAGAAAAAATGATATCATTTAAGGTTATTGAAAAACGCACAGTACCGTTTGATAAAATCAATTTACTTTTTAAGGTTTAGGTCTTTTTCTCAAATATTTTTAAAAAATAAAATAATAAATCACTTTACATACATATATATTACAATTAAAATTTTAGTCTATATTTTTCATTTTCTTGATTGTTTCATTCACTGATTATTTTCTTGATTAGTAGGTAATTCATTAAGCTTTGTACCTGATCAAATTCAAATAAAACTAAAAGTATATATCAAATTAAAATGGTTAGCATTTAAATAAACACAAACAACTTATACAAGGTAAATTTACAGTTTAGGCATTGAAACTACAAATTTACACAAATTCAACAGGAATAAAGTAATCACAATTAAAAACAACGTAAAACTCGATAAATTAAGATATAAAATCAACCAAAATATCAATACGAAATCATGAAATATCAACAATGTTAATGCAAGTGTTTTTCTTAAATAAATGCACCAAACTAAAATTGGTAAAGATAAATAGAAATACTAAAATTCACAATAACCTAAAACCTTCTCTTTTTTTTTTGATAATAAACCTTCTTCAACAATAGCTGAACTTCAATAAATTAGAGAGCACCGGTAAACTTTAAGTATTTTTTTTAAAGGGAGAGAAGATCGCAGCCACACACGAGCGTCAAAATGCAAGAATGGGATCCAACTGTATTCACTTGGTGCATACCAAAAATGCCATTAGTTTGTGTAACCATTGATATAAATCCCGCTTTAAGTTTAACTACAAAGCGGAAGCAACCTATGCAAGCTGGCCTTCCAGATTAGGAAAGTGGAACTAAATGATTAAGGTAAGTGGGAGAACAAGTCATTGGTCGGTAGTCTAATTATCCAGAGAGCGACAGTTAAAGCAACAACATTTAAATTA
>JAAGWI010050864.1:0-15748 GCA_012274505.1 Galium porrigens var. tenue
CAAACCTCACCGTCTGCAACCCAAAGCTCACCGTCTGCGACCCAAACCTCATAGACGACGACATCACCGTTGCAACCTCGTCACCTGCACCCACAACCTCACTGATGGCAATCACAACCTCACCACCGGCTGCCACGTAATCACCACTGACTACCACATCATCACCAAAGGGTGTCGCCCCACCACCACCATCAGACCGCCACCGTACTACCACTGGAATCACAACATATCAGCTGGAAACACACCAGATCAACCAAAAACACACTAGATTGGCTGGAATCACACTGAATCGGTTTGTATCACATCAAATCAAAAACTAGATAATTGAACTTCAACCTTACATCATGATTTAAACCCCTCCATTCAAGAATCTAGTCGCCCGTGCCCACAACGGCTCCTGCAAGACCACTTGTTTCGTGCTCAACATGCTCAACCACGTGGATCCCACTCTCGTTGCACCACAAATTAGCATTCTTGAAATGCAAGTGTTGTAAAGGATGAGGAGGTTCACTGGAATCACGTCGAAATTAGCTATACCGGCAGACGCAAAGGCAAGTGAAATTTGGTTACGTAATGTGGGGATCTTTTGTGATTGAATTACAAGCGGCGAGGGTATCCTCACCTACCTCTCGAACACATCAGACACCGGGTGGCGGGAGGCTCAGGTGGGGGCCGACGTAACCGGTGAGGCCGACATGGGAACGATGTAGTTGGCAATGGGGAAGTTGAGCTTGTCAATCGACGGAGATTAGGGAAGCAGCGTAGATTCGGAAATTGAATTGGAGGGAAATGGGATTTATTGTGAAGTTTTGCAATTAGATCTCTGTAGTTTCTTGAAAGTTTCATTGTGGCGCCGAGAATTTAATGTTTAGTTTTTTACCCTAAAATTTATAGAAAGTGAATTTGTCATATCCTTCCTCACTATGTTGATGCCTCAAACAATACTTTGTCCTTAACAAAATCTCATGTGTGATGCTATATGAAAAAAAATTATCGTTAAAACAAGCAATTTTAGTTAAATATATAATTACATTTACAATTTGAAGTTCATAATGAGAGTACAAGTGAAGTTGAGGGAAATTTGCAATCACTATTGTTACTATCTGCACAATTTTTTAGAAACAACAAAATGATATAGTGGAATAGTTTTTGAGGCTTGGGGAGCACTAATTCAATATGCCGAGCACTGGAAATTATACAAGAGGAAGAACAGCACAGATACAAGAACAAGTCCCCATTGCCCAAACCCTTGAGCAAACATCATATTAAGGCCAAGAAATACTGCAAAAAGCAGCACACAACCCAGCCCCTGTTCATCTCTCCGGCCACCGCCGCCATAACCCTGGGAGAATTCATAGCTCGGCACATAAACACTCATAAAGTAGATGATCACAATCAGAACCAGAGGCCCGAGGAACATCTTCGTGACCGTGTAGACAGTTAGCACAACAACGAGGGGTAGAACGAGCGACTGTGTGATCTGATGGACCAACAGGAGAACCACAATGGGAACCACTAGGAGCACTGTGTAGGCCGAGTCCTCCACATCAGAGACAAACGACAAGTCGTCCAGAAATGAGCGAGCGTGGAGCAAGAAGCCTAGAGCTGTCAGTAGCAGCAATGGGATCACTGGAGATGGACCCTTGCTCATTTAATCTTGTCGAAAAGGTGACAGAGATGATAAGACAGGTTGAATTTGAGGAAGGGTTGCTAGGAAAGCAAGTGCTTGTTATGTAAAAGGTTTGATCTAAGTAGCTGCTTCAGTTCACCAACTCTGAATATTTGGTCTGTTTGGTGGTGCTACTTCAGTTAAAGAAGATGGTTTATGTTAAAATTTAAGGGGAAATGGTGTCTGAAACTGGAGAAGAACATTAAAAAAGTGGTACATTTGTACCTTAAATTCAGTACTATGATAATACGTGCAAGGTAATACCATCCTACATTATGCTTAGAAGAAAAGCAGGATGAAATGGCAGTGAAAAGGGGGATTAAAATAGCATCTCTTCTAAGCCAACTTTACTATGAAAGGTGTCCAGTAAGAAATTAGGGAAAGCTTCTGTGAAGATATTGACAAATGGCGGTAAAGCAACAAGGGAAAGTGCACATCACTCGCCCATCTAAAGATTATATCGAACATCAGTTTCGCTAGAATCTCGACATTTTTAAGGAAATGAAATATTTTATTCCATGAAGAGTCATGTTTCTACTAATGAAAGCAGTATTTAAACACACTCTTTATTCAGAAGTGTAGGTAATATCATCGATTTCATGCAGCGCCAATATACTTACAATAGAATCCATTTAAAAGGCAACAGACAAGCATACACTTGATCAATGTGTCCTCTGACTCCGATTTAAGATACTTGTCTCACCTCATACTCGTGCCTTATTCTAAGAGACGATTGATTTGAAACAGGCCTTTGCTCGGACCATAGCTCTAGATTTACTGTCCTACTTCCCCAGTGTAATAAACACTTGAAGACTTCATCAGTGTTGAACTGGTTTACTAATGCCAAGCCAAGACATTTATCAACAAGCATCCATTCTCCTGCATATGGAAAGCAGCATATATATTATTCCAAAGGAGTGGTTGTGACTGTAAGTAAGCTGGTAATTTTGAAGTTTTTTGTGAAACATATGGAAGAACAAAGAAGTAAATGTATCAAGTAAACCTTGTATTCTATAATTACGGATGAAACCAGACAAACAGAGAATACAGAGGTTCTTACCGTTTGGTCGAAGATCCCCTTCCAATTCCTGTCCCCCAGATTCCGGCCATATTTCATGTTTAGAACCATCAATCGAGGTGAATGCAACGTATGATTCAGTTGGATGCATCAATGAGAAGGTTGGATGCACACGCAAGCATACAAGCCTAAGAAATGCAAAGGCTAATAAGGATTACGCAGAACCAAAAACTGTGATGGAAAAGCAATGGCAAGGACAGATGAAGAATGACAGAGCAAACATATGACTCAAACATACAAAAAAATGCAAAAGAAAAATATTCTTAAAAGCTACAGAAGTAAGGATCCCAAGTAGTTGGACAATTGCTCCGATGATAACAGTATGAACATATCAAACCTTGAATATCCTCCTGATCCCGCACCAACACTCCGAGCTACAATGGCAGACTCAACTCGAACAGTCTTAGGGTCGTTTTCTGGAACTGATATCTCTCGCTGAAGAACTACTCCACCACCAACTTCAGTTTCTAGCTTAAGTGATTCCACTTCCCCTGCCTGCTCCAGATCTCGACTACAAAGCAAAGGAGTATAAGAAATTAATAGAAAACTTCAGTTGATATGAAGCTCTGTACCATAAATTCCTTTCCAGCTTATGGCATTTCCACAAATGAAGTTGCTAAATTATCCTTTTAAAACTATCAACACGTTTATCTCACAAAAGAAAATTGCTAGTGATGAGTGATATGTCTCATTCTAGATAACTTAGATCTTCCAAATGTTGTTTACAGCATTCCCATCAGAAGAAATTTACACATAGCATAGTCTCCCTTTTTTTTACAATGAATTTACAGTCGTGACTGGGAAGTTGTATCTTTATTTTAACTTGATGATTAGAGATTAGTTGTACTGCATGAAGAAAATATAAGTACTGAAAAACATCATAGTCACTTCCTTCAATAGTTAGTCCTGAAAACAGTTTAACTATGTAGCCATGGTTATACCAAGAAGTACAAATACCATATCATTTACGAGTTACTAGGTTACTCACTCAATGACAGAGTATTCCTCAGTACATCCAGCTGATCGATATTCAGTGCCACTGTATTCTTCATACCCATCAATCTCTACCCGACTGTGAAGCCACTGAGTTCCTGTCACAGAGACCATGTAAAATACAATGAGAGAAACCTGCCAGTGTTAGTGGTACAGTAACTCTAGGTTAATCAAAGAAGTTTGCAATGTAGTACGATAACATAAGAAGACAAAATAAAGTTGGAAGCTTTGACGAATGAGTAATGACATCATACTGGGAAGTAGCATGATGACGGAACAGAGACAAAGAAGCCATTGAATCATTTCTGAAGTGGGTTCTATTTTACCAAGGCTTCAACTTTCTATCTTAATTCAACCAAACAGTATAACTACAGTAAGGCTGCATACAAATTTTAATCTTGGATTCTTGGGTATTAAGATTTACATCTCCACGTCAGTCTAGGAAATCTGGACATATATAAATGAGTTGGCCATTAAATTGTAAAATAATCCAGCAGCGGAGTTAGCCAAGAGCTGTCTTTGGGCTGATCTTTACAGAAAACACAAGTTAACATTTACTGCTCAGTATTTGCTTTCAGTATGTACAATCCATATAATGGACTACTAGTTGTTCACTGGATGATTATATGCATTACTCTAACCATCATATTCCAAGTAAGCAAAGAACAATAAAACAGTATCACAAAAAAAGGCAAGAATCAAGTAAACCTCCTCCAGATTTACCTAGATAAATATTAGTGAAAGAAAGCATTTTTAACATCAGCTAATCATAACATCAAGCAGTTTCCGAAAGAAGCAATAATACAGTGAAATAAATTGACGTAAGAAGTTGATTGATGACTAATACTAGATATACTGAAAAAAACATTAACACAGTATCAAAAAAGTACATACTATTAGCAATTTAGCATTAATGAAGCAATCATATGATTGCAGTTCATACCAGAAGGAACATGCTTCATTGAAATTATTCTACCACCGATCCAAGGAACTACATCAAGAACCCAATCCCCACTTTTCATCACCACAGGTGTCTTTGATAGCTCCATGCCCTTACGTCCTGGAACACTATCTATGTCCGGTATTCTTCTAGAACACTCTGCAAATATAACAACCAGTTAAACCACAGTTGCTGAAGATATTCTGACATGGACATTCTGAACCATCAGTAGACATTAAAACATCAGATACATCAAAGCAACCAATAACTATTTGTGAGACAAGAAAAAGAAAAACAGTGTTGTCTCAATCTCACAACTATTTGAAAAAACAACACAGGTAACATATTTTGGAAAAAATACTGCATCAGCACAGACATCAGGCCATAAAAGAATGTAAATAAAAATTAAGCAAAATTCAAATACATGTATTACCCATTTGAGCTTTGTGCTTCTTCTCATTTACCGCTATCATATCAGCAATTTCTTTTTCTGAGGGTAACATGATTTGTATGACTTCTCCATCAATGCCCCAGGCATTAAGCTGTTTGAAAATTGAGAGGTAAAAGTATAGTATGCAAATTGAAAGAAGCAGAAACTGTCTTGTGAATATGTGAACATGTAAGACATGTTACATACCATAGCACTACTACCAAGTAACAATTGCACATGTAATTGGCGAGTCGGCCTCCTCCAGGATCCTTCAGTTTTGGATATGCGGACTGTGACAACTGAAGATGCGAGTTCCGCAACATAAGTCGTCAAAAGATACCTACCATTTCTGTATTCATATCCATCACCATTGTCTTCAAAGAGGATACCTTCAGCCTTTCCTGCGAATTCCAAGGACTTGATTTAAGTAAGAAAGTTATATAATAAATCAAACATTCAACATCAAGAAAAAATGGAGCATTCATTACTAGTCTATTTATCAGATAAAGAAGATAGAAATTACCATGTTCGTCTAAAGCTACAAATAGCGATAAGTCATCTGTTGCTTTGGCTTCATCAACATGTTGATATGGAAGACCCGCAGGAATAATGGATCCACCTTTCAAATACAATGCCGGTAAGTCCTAGCAAATTAACAATGCCAAAGAAGGAATTCTAAGTCAAGCATCAAACTTGAAATGGTTAAGATAAGTTTAGATGATCAGTGACAATTGAAAAGTACCGGATGAGAATCTTCAAAGTCAAAACTTAACCAAATGCCTTTGGGCAATTTATGAAGCGTGTGATCGAATTCCTGATGCCGCTGGGTGCTGCACCGTGGAAATTTTATTCTTTCGGATTATGTGGGATTTGATTTCAAAGAATGTCATGACAGAAATTATAGAGTCTATGGATCAGACATTTAATGCAAACCCCAAACAATAGATGCAAAAAGAACAATATGTAATGAGCAAAAGTCAGACGGTCTAAAAATAGAACACAGACCTTGCACATACGAGAAGTGGGCCCAACATAAACGAATCCTCACATGTTCTTAGCTTGGGATCTTCTGGATCTGCACCAGAAATTCAAAAGATGCATTGCCTAGAATAATAGGAGAATAAGAGCCAGTACCATCTTGTGGGGCCACATCTATTTGAAATTCAGAATAACTAACCAGCAAAGAAAATAGGAAGTGTCACTGGAATTCCCTTCGTATGAGCAGTATAAAACAGGGTATATAGATGTGGCAAAAGGCGATATCTTCTCCTCAAGGCCCGTCGGCATACTTCTTCACACTGAAACACGTGGAAAGTTGACTCAAATCAGAGTTTCAAAATCAAGTGAGCACAGATCAATTTGTTCAGAATCATGCAAATGACCGATGTTTGTTGTACATGATCATATGCGTCTTAGCTAGGAAACAAATTAATCATCTTAGATAGGAAACAAATCAATCATAGCGTAGGAAAACGTTATTATGCAAAAATCAAAAATCAAATTTCTGATAAGCCTGCCATTAAGCATTGAATTCATATAATTGTCAACTTGTAATAAAGGAGGAATCTCTAAATGAAAATTTGCAGAGCTTGACAGCAACACTCACATTGCTCACAACCAGTATAAGATTTTTTTAAGACATCAAACTGGGCAAATGTTACATCTTGTCTAGAACATTTTTGAAAAATGAAGAAGCAATTTGGTGCTGATTTCTGAACCCCATGATATGCAATTCAGTCTCAATTTATTATAAACAAAAAACTAGCTATGTTCCTTTAGCCTGAGAAAAATGCTAGCAGCCCTACCCACACGGGGTGAAAAAATTCAACTTTCAATGCCTAAGAAACACATCCAGTCACAAATGCTTGACATAAATAAGAAAGGGAGGCGTTTTTGTTATATATACTTTTCCTGCGGTTCTTCTTGTATTGTTTTTCCCTAGGATGAAATTTAAGTATGCATTCAAGTCCACAATGTATTCATTACTTGAGCGTTGAAGGCATTTTAGCTCTTGCAAGTTTGTGCACACAAGCTTCAAATATGGAAACTAACCTCCTCCCCGAATGACCAAGGTTCATGATCGTTGGTAGCTTTTTCAGAATGCCCACGGCAGAATGGAAATAGAGAGCCCACACCCATCCACCTTCCGAAGAGCTTTGGAGTTGCATTACCAGCAAATCCACCAATATCTGGTCCTGACAGTGGCTGACCACTGAGAGCCTGAATTAAATTTACCTCATCAAAGCAATAACATGACACAACTTTGATCACTTTGAATCTAAAAATTAACGCACCAAAAGCAATACAGTCCCGAAAGTTAGGTAACCAGGATTGACAGTAATATAAGACAGAGTAGAATGGTGTTACTAAATAAGATATGCAAAAGATACACATTTATCACAAACTAACATACTAGGTAGCATATTATCCAATCGAGAATTAACTTGTGAAACCTTCTGTAAATTGGCAGAGTAACATCAACCAAATTAATCAATATAAAAGTTGGAAAGAAGTGCAAAATAAATAAAAGGAAAGCTGATCTGAAACAAATGATAAGCGCAGTAAGTGTCCAAGCAAACTACCAGTTGAAGAACCATAGAGATGCTCATGTGAAGGTGTTCCCAGGTTGAAAGATTGTCTCCTGTCCATGTAGCAGCATATCTCTGGCTGCCTACAAATCCCGCTCGCGTAAGAACAAAAGGACGTTTATTCCCACTAGCCAATTTCATTCCTTCATATGTAGACCTTGCCATCAGCATACCATAAACCTATATCATGAATCACATAAAGTAATAAGTAGAAAAAATTCACTTGAGAATCAACACTAGTCCCAAGCCGCCAAGCAACAGCCAACTAAGTAGTAAATTTTTGTCTACATGAGAATCTTGAAACACTGAAAACCTTAGCTAGCAACTCAAATATGAAATATAGAAGGTAGATGGAATAATACATTGTGATAATGTGAGTGTTTCTGACAGCCCCCAAGTTCCTCATCACCCATATGAATATTGTTCTCTGACATTGTCTTTGTTACTGTCTGAAATATGAGTGTATAAGAACTACATCATAGTAGAATAAGAGACTCCAGGCAGGAAAAAAATGCAAGCTTCACCTTGAAAACGGCTGGCTCATTCATATCATTCCAAATGCCATCTACTCCATTAGAAACAAAATCCTTAACAAGATTGGCCCACCACTCACGGGCTTTTAATTGAGTAAAATCGGGAAATACACAAGGGCCAGGCCAAACATCCCCTAAACATATAATGTTCAAGCATCAGGAGGTGTAAAAATCAGGGAAAAAGAGAGAAGCTTCAATAAAACTTGGAGTGTGTAATTTTTTACCAGTAAAAGGATTCCCATCAGCAGTCTTTACCCAAATATCTTTTTCTGAACCGCTGTCATAGATGGAATAACCTTTCTCACATTTGATTCCCGGATCTAGCATCCAGATTGCTTTAAAACCATCTCGATGCAAATCATCAACTAGACCTTTGGGGTCAGAGAATTGCTCCTGAGAGAATCAATGAATCCATGCAATTCAATGGATGACAACATTAAAAGCAAATGTATTATACACCCAATATAAAAGACTGATGACAATTATTAAGTGCACTCAGGAAGATGAACAAACCCTTTATGTAACAAATTTCTACAAAGAACTCAATTCCAATTCTGACGTTGGAATTGGAATTGGAATGACCATTGTAGAAAAAAACTAATATTATCAACTATTTGTGGCACAAATATTATCAACTATTTGTGGCACAAATATTATCAACTATTTAATGGACTGTAAGTAATGACAATAAATTCATACTTAGTACACTAGATAAGCAGAAGAGAACTAGCCTTGTCAAATGTGAAACAGCGAAAACCATCCATGTAGTCAATGTCCATCCAGATGACATCACAAGGTATATCTTTTTCCCTGAATGTCTTTGCAATCTGTTTAGAGTTAACAAAAATTGTAATTTCGTGAAGAGGTGTACAACTACTCAATAACTGATTACCACAGCTAGCAAACATCCAAAGCTAGAATTTTAAGTATTCATTGTGTATTTTATGGTTGCAAACAAAGCAACCAGTAGCACCACAATGTTGAGAAACAAGTACTCAGAGGACATTGTACAATTATAACAGAAGAAGAAAGGTTGAAAATGGATTCAAGACTAAAACCCACCTCACGAACTCGTGCATCGGAATCATAGCTCCAGCGGCATTGTTGGTAACCCAAGGACCACTTAGGGGGCATGAATACGGTCCCTGATGAATAGAGTTCATGCTTCTTCAATTACTATCTTAAATAAAGCGGAAAATATGATGGTAGTACATTAATAGGATGTTAGGAACAACTAGAAGTCTAAGCTGGTTAACTATTAATTGAAAATATTGAGCCTCGGCACAAAATTCAGAAAATAGCATTAATCTCATCAGATGCTCATACAAGATTGCTCATAAATTTTAGGTCTCAGAAGAAGTTCATTGAGTGAAAAACACTTCCTCTATACCTAGCTTTGTGAAGCAATTCATTCATAAAAATAAACAGAAAAAAATGACTAACATGCTGAACGACATAATTTTTTATTAGTCGAAATAGGCCTCATACCACATGCATTGTCAATGAAAAAAGATCTCTTTTATTTCCCATGTATTACAGACTCAATCATTAGTGCTTCTGACTGCTAGCAGTTAAACTTCATTTAGAGACGAAAAAGTCCTATTCTCACTGATTTCGAGATAGAACCTTAAAGTGATATGAATGGACAAATTACCAGTTGCACGAGACAGTGATATGAGAACATCAATCGGAGAAGCAAATGGACCAAATGTGATGATAGGATAAGAAGTCTCCGCAACAAACTTCACAATAAACTCTTTGCGCAAATCAATCTAGTTAACCATCAGTTTCAGATCAATGAATGAGAGTTAAAAGGAGATTTAACTGCAACAAATCAAAAATCAGATGTACCTCACAGCGCCTTGTTGTATCTGCCAGTACCCCTATTGCCCCTCCATCAGGAAGAACAACAAACACCCAAGGATGTGATTGGTACAATGAAGTGGTTCCAGGACCATAGCCCCAAGCATCAGTGTTCCAAGTAAACACCTACAAAGCAACAAAATAATTCCTGATCTAAGGACCACATAAAATCTCTATAATCTTACAAATAATGCCAACATACCCTCTTTCCGGTTCTTTCGAGCTGCCCACTAGCCTCTCCTGTTCCGTAGAAAGAGGTACCATGTGGAAACTAGAATAAATCAAATTCACTCAAGTCAGTCTTGCTTGATTGTGCAAAAACATCATTGCATAGGCTAGTCAAAAAAACATGACTCTTAGCAGTTTACTACCTCAATATTCACTATCTGTCTTCCATGAACACATTCGAATGTAGGAACATAAGATGGAGACTTATGAATGCCCAATAAAGAGGTCTCCCTGTCACTTGGGTTGACAAAAGAAATACTTGGAAAGGCAGCACTTCGATCATCTGCAGAGCAATCAAAACGGAAAACCCCCTCCTCCAGAATAGGCTCAAACACCATACTTCCAGATCTCACGTCAGTGCTCACTGTGACACCCCCTTCATATCCAGCCATCATAGCATGCGGGATTTTCGCACGAACCAATCTCCTATTAGAACCACTGTTTCAACATCCCATGGATGGTATGAGAAAACATTCCAGGAAACTATATACTAAGTAATAGCAAAGGTAAACTTCTTTTTCATCGATGATCAGTAAAACTGATTACTGATTACTGATTACTGATCATCCAAATCAAAATATTCACACTACTTGATTTAACAACAGAAACTGAAAGTCTCTCACTTTTAGCAACACAGATGATACTATGACCAACAGAGGTTAAAGTATTAATAGCAGATGTAAATTGACGAAATTGATGAACTAATTCTCTATGCTCATGTAACAAGACAACTGCTAAATTAATTCAGCCCTACAGCGTGCAACTACAAAAATTGAAGAAAATGGGATGCATTTCATTTCCCAGTTGATTAATACTATCTAATTCTAAATCCCTTATTTTGAAAATCAAGAAACAAGGAATTCGTAGCTTACCTGTTTGAGAAAATGAGTAACTTGAAGTTGTTCAGTGACCCATTTGGGATTCTTGAGCTGGGAATCCAACAGTTCGGCACAAACAATGATTTATTACTACAAAACTGAACCTTTGACATGGTGACATGAATTTATATTAATCGACTCCAAAACAGTTCGGAACTTTTTATTTTATTTTAAATCAAATAGTTGGTGGCTCAAGTTTGTCTGTAATCACTTTTCATAGAGTGGAAAGGCCATTTCTTGGTAAAAGATATGGTTGAAATGAATTATAATGAGATGATGGGCATCGGAGGGTAGAAAATCTGGGGTCAGGATTTTTGCATACCATCAAAGAGAAAATGGGCGATGCGATTATTGGTTCCATCATTCAGGTTCTGTTGGAGAAGGTGATCGTTGCTGCTTCCGACAGGATCCATTTGATGATTGGATTCAAGAATGAGTTGGAAGCACTGCGAGGCTATGCTAAGGATATTCAGGCAGTTTTAGCGGATGCAGAAAGTAAGCAGTCTCGGAATCCTATCCTGCAGCGCTGGCTTCACAAGGTTCAGCTTGTAGCTTTTGAAGCCGACAATGTGCTGGATGAGCTTCTCTACGAAAGTCTTCGCCACGAGGTGAAATCCAGGGCGAAATCAGGTAAAAATGTTGTCTTTTCTTCTCCATTTCCTATGTTAAGTACTGTTTCCCAAATGTTCTTATGTTATAGCTGAAAATTTGAGTTTAGAAATGGAATAAGTAGAGACGAACAAGTTGCTAATTATCCTTGTGTTTTGAACTTAACTCGATTTTGGTTCATATCAGTGTAGTTCAATTGAGTTTTTTTATTTATGATTGATTATATAGAGTTACTTTAGTTCATTTTAGTTGAAAAGAGCATTCCCTAAATTGTATCATGGGAAAACAGGACTTTCCAAGTGGAATGGAGGAAGTATATCTTTTCGATGGAGAATGGGATCCAAAGTTAGGGATATCAATCAGAAGTTGAAAGCCTTCAATCTTGAAGCCACCGATTCTATTGGATTAATTAGGATGGAAGATTCATTGTTTCCTGTTACTAGTAGTGTAGTAGCAAAAGGTCGACAAAAAAACAGACTCTCTTCCATTACAGTTTGTGGTAGGTAGACGCAAGAAGAATCTGATGTAGTGAAAATGTTGTTGGGATCCTCTGACCCAAATGTTCTGTTCTTCCCATTGTTGGTATGGGTGGACTAGGAAAATCCACTTTGGCTAAGTCCATCTACAATGATTCTCAGATTGATCGCCACTTTAGCAAAAAATGTTTGGTTTGTGTGTCTGACAATTTTGAAGTGGCCCAAATTTTTGGTAGCATTCTAGAGTCTTTGAGGGGAACAAAGATTGAAGTGTCTGGGCGAGATGCCATTCTTCAACATATGAAAGAGGAGATTATTGGGAAAAGATTTCTCGTTGTTCTTGATGATGTGTGGATTGAAGATCCAGAGTTGTGGAATGACTTTTTCAGCTCTCTCGTTGCTCTCAACAGTGTCAGTGGGAGTTGTTGTCTTTTGACCACTCGTTTACATACAATGGCAAATCTTGTGTCTACCCTTAGCCCCTATGTATTGGGAAAACTATCGGACGAGGAATGCTGGTCTATTCTTGGCCGAAGGACAACGAAAGGTGGAGAAATGCCTGAAGAATTGAAAGTCCAAGGTTTGCCATTAGCTGTGAATGCCATGGTTTGCCATTAGCTGTGAATGCCATTGGAGGTTTGCTGAGTTTACAGAGGAGAGAGAACTGGCTTTCAGTAGTGGAGTAAGGTTTTGAAAATTAGTGTAGCTGTTGAAGGCAAGATTATGCCAATGCTCAGGTTGAGCTACGAAAATTTGCCATCCTCCTCCATCAAAAACTGTTTCGCTTATTGTTCAATATTTGTCAAGGACACAGAATTGAGTGGGGAGCAATTAATCCAACATTGGATGGCGGAGGGATTTCTTCAAGAAAATGATGGAAGTATGGAGGAAACTGGTGTTAACTATCTAAAAATTCTATCACAAAGTTCCTTGGTAGAGGAAGAAAGTGATGAATTTGATGGGCATTATTATCAAATGCACGATCTTGTTCACGAGCTTGCAGAATTTGTTTCCAAACGAGAAGGAAATCAAGAGGGGAATAATTATCAGGTTCGGGATCTTGCAGTATATAAAAAAGGAAAAAGGGGCATGCTGAATGCAACATCATTATGGATTCAAACTTTGAAGGGTGACATATCTAATGAGCTGTTATTGAGATTTAAGTATTTGCACGTGCTGAGTTTGTCTGGTGTTGATATCGAGAACCTGGCTTTCTCTATTGGCAAGCTTCAACATTTACGTTATCTAGCCCTTTCAGATTCTAACATCAGAGTTTTGCCGGAATCCCTTGTAAACTTTACAATTTACAAACATTGGGATTGTATAGATGTCATGATCTAGAAGGTCTTGCACAGGGGCTGAGTAATCTGATTAGCTTAAGGCATCTTGACTTTTACCATCAAGATTTCAAATTCAAAATGCCTGCAGAGATGGGACGACTGACTTGTCTTCAGACTCTAAGGTTCTTCAATGTAGGAGAAGGGAAAGGTTGTGAAATAAATGAGCTCATATCCATGAAAAATCTTAAAGGCAAACTCACTATACGTAACCTTGAATTAGTCAAGGTTAAAGAAGGAGGTGAGGTAGACTGGCCAATTTGTTTGAACAGGAAAATCTCATGCACTTAAATTTATTCTGGGGCTCTAAGGTTTGTGTTGGAAGGTCTTGAACCTCACTCAACTCTGCAGAAGTTAGAGATTACAAATTTTATGGGTGTTTATCTTCCTCGATGGTTGAAAAGGATGCAGCTTTGGTTAAGTTAAGTTTCGTTGACTGCAAGGGTTTAACAGAACTTCCAGCACTAGGGCATCTGCCATATCTTGAGGATCTTTTGTTATCTGGCCTAGAAGATATTGTTTGTATTGGAGATATGTTCTACAATGTTAATGATTCCAAAGAAGGAAAAGTTTTCCCCATCTCTTAAAAGTCTAAAGCTGAGGCACATGACGAATTTGAGTGAATGGAAAGAATTAGAAACACTGAATGGTGATGTTGATGGATTTTCCAAACTTGCGCGCTTGGATATTGTTGATTGTTGTCTTCTGGCCACCACTCCAACATACTTTCCAGGTCTTAATATGTAAGGATATAACAATAAACTCTATGAGTGGGCTCCGTAGTCTTTCCAAGGTGATTAGGAACAACCTCACATCCCTTGAGGAATTCGCAATATATGATTGCAATGGTTTGATTGATATACCAAGTCAAACACTAGAAGGTTGTACATCTCTCCAAGGGATTGCAGCATTGGGTAGTACTTCAATCTCATGATAATTTTGCTTTCTTTACTGTTCGACTGCATCAGTTTTTAAAGTATCTGCTGTTGGTTTGGTTCTAGGTAGGTAAATGACTTGACAAATATCTGCTGTTGGTTTTTAAAACATATCCTTCTCGATTCACTGTGGGATTCAGTATTTTGCATAATTTTTATAAGTAATATCATTCACGGAAATCTCATTGGTATGCACCACTTGTTGAATGTTAGTTTCATAATCTTGATTCTTGTGCCTCGTGTACTGAGGGTTCATGAATAAGTTGCAGACTTTGTAGTGATTTGTATTCCCAACTGGACAAAAACAATACCGGAGATAAAAAGGCTAATTAGACAGTTATGGTGTCTTGATTTGCATGAACTTTTGGGTATATGCTTCCCACTTATCTGCAATTCTTTTTGTGGTTCATAAAATGCAGCTTCCTGTATATATAGTGCTATTGTCTTGTCTCATTTGTTATTTAGGAAAATTGAGGTGGTAGTTTATTGGCTATTTCTGCAAGTCTGTGAAAACACGCATAATTTCTTTTGTTGCGTGCGGTATCTTTTTGTTACTAATCATTTTATTGGAATTTGAAGTTGATTAGGTTTATTCATCATTCTGTTACTCGTTTTGCCTAGGGATTTTGATTTTCAGAATATATTATGATTTTTACTTTAGATTTGGTGGACACAAGCTCTGTTTATAGTTTATATCCATGCTAAATTTCTACCTCATTGAGGTAAATGTTTAGCTTGCTTTGTATCGGTCGTGTTGTGTCTTAGATAAAAGGCAAAGACAGTTTACCCACGTGGTTTCCATCGGTTGATAGTGCCACTTATCCAGTTTCAGAACAGCATATAATCCCCTTATGGTTTTGTATCAGAGTGACATTTTGAGTTTTTAGATGTTAGTAAATTCTGATGCTTGAGCACTCATCAAACGTGGGATACCTGGAAAAGTCTGAATGCATCTGTCAAGCCATGTCAATGAGAGAAAATGTTCATTAAGCTTATCAATAGTTTTATCCTACAATAGTTTTCATCTTTTTTATTACATGATAATCTTGTGAACAAAATCAAACTAATATACAAATCTATATAAATTTGACATTTTTTTTGAGAGTTTAGACATGAAATTAGATCGGCCTTTGACATCATCCAGCACACTCGTATTTTTTTATTTTTTTTAAAACCACCGTTGGTGGGGAT
>JAAGWI010051164.1:0-12427 GCA_012274505.1 Galium porrigens var. tenue
CGCCTTAAAAAAACAGGGATTATATTTGCAGGTCCGGATTACTAGTGCAGGTTCGGTTTACTACCAAAATGCCCCCATGAATCTTGGTAAATAACCCAAAAACTGGACCTGCACTAGTAAATCATTGGATAATTTAGTCTTTTCCGGGATCTGCACTAGTAAACCGGACCTGCAAATATCAAACCCAATAAAATATTGCACAATCTCACATGTCGAATTGTAATTTTATAAGCAAAGGATCGGATACTTGAGCAGTAAGCAGTAAGCAGTAAGCAGTAAGCAGACAGCAGCTACTCGAGTACTGCTAAGAAAGAGGAAAGTGTCCAACGGGAGAACTTCGACATTTCCTGTACTTCTGGGTTCTTCTAATCCTTAGGTAATCTTTTCACTCCAATTCCGTGTCTTCTTTTTAAATTTAAGTGCTACGGTTTTTGTTGACAGTAGTTTCCTGTAGTGATTATGCAAGCTAGAGGCATGTTCATTTTCAGGGTCATTAAATTGTACATAGTGCATACCCTCTTGCTGGTGATTAATATTTTGTAGTAAATTGAGTGACTGGCATGGAGTTGAAACTTAAGTTACATGTTATATGGTGTACAATGAAGAGTAGGTTTTGATTCCAGCCAAGATGATTAGTTGCCAATGAACAAGTAAGAATTGCCTCAGCCAAAATTCATAAAAGTGGAAACCATTTTGGTTTGTTATTGATTAGGTCTCAACTGGAACATATAGATAAAGAGTTAACTAAGTTTCACATCAGATCGAGAATTATAGTGAACCAGAACTATTTCTCAAAATCTGAGCATATTCAACACTTGTCGATTTTTTTGCAGGACTGCTGCTTAGTAGTCCCATAGCAAATGCAAACTGTCCATTAGTTCTCATTGTTTTTACAAATCTTAAGCATACAATCCTGCCATTTGGAGTTGTGCGTAGTTTAAGGTGGCTAGAATATGCAAAAGCATTAGGATAGTTTTATTTGGTTTTTTTCTTCAAGTTTCAGATCTTAACTTCTTTGATAAAGCGGTTCTCCTCTAATGGTGGTGGTGCCGTCTTTTACGTGATATTCTAATCCTCGATTCTGAAGGTTGGAATTCGCATACATCCAAGTTAACTTTTACTTTCATGTTGTATAAAGGCAGTATGAATGGAACAGGTGAAGACAGCTCTTCCCCAGCCAGGTCAGTAAAGAAGCATGATAACCATAGAAGCCACCATAATAGGGATATTACTCCAGGAAGTGCGATCTGGACTGATGGACTCATCTGTGCTTTTGAATTTGTGAGGGTGAATACCAAACCTACCCGACCAAAATCTCATTCAAAGTTGCCATTTATTTCTCAATTAGGAGTTGAGAATGCAAAGGAACAAATGCGGGTTCAAAGAGAAGCTGAACAGTTTGGTCAGAGAGGGAGCATGAAAAGCTCGGTAGATTCTGAACCTATTATAGAGATTGGCCATCATGAGCATGGTGCTTTGGTTGATATAGTTCATAGACAGAACTCTGAATCAGATATACTACACCGCTTGGAAGGTAATCACTGGAATCCAATTGGATGGGCAAGGATTTCTGAACTCATTCAAACTGTGCAAGTGGATACTCAATGGTCTTCACAGCCCATTGATTGGATTGATGATGAAGATGATATTACTGTTGCTGATCTAGCTGCCCCATACTGGGAACGTCAAGCTGGGCCCACATGGTGGTGCCATGTTGCTATAGGAAATCCTCATATTGAAGCATGGCTTAGCAGTGCCACATGGTTGCATCCTGCAATTTCCATTGCATTAAAAGATGAAAGTCGATTAATAAGTGATAGGATGAAGCACCTTTTTTATGAGGTACTGTTTGTTGAGTATGCCAATTAACTTCTTGAATTATATGTGGTGAATTTTTGTTTCAAGTAGTATTAGGAAATAGACTGTTTTTATAAGGTAGAGGCTTCATATGTTATTTCATCATGAAGATTCTCTAGAAGCTTATTTTCTCAGTTGACATTTCTCTAACTCTCACATGTTAGCTTTAGTTGTTACTCAAATATGATAAGCCGGAATGGGGCTATTAGATTCTGTCAGGACACTTCTAGGCTGGGTTGTTCAGACTTAGATGATCATTGGTCCACAGGAAGCTTTAAACCGTAAAACTCCCAATATATGACAGCTAGTTCTAACTCTCCCAATGGATTATTAAGACCATATTACATGTGCTTTTAATGTTGCAAAACTGCGTGCGAATGACCGGTATAATAAATGACGGGAGGAGAAAAGGCCAACATTATCTACTGACTTCCAAATATCAATCATTTCTGAGAATTAGTTAGGGTATAATCTGAGAGAAGATTAATTTCCAGTAAAAACAGTTCTTTTCTAAAAAAGATGATCATGCTACATTTTCTACTTGCTATATCCCTTTCTTGTCATAAAATCAGTGCGGTGAAATATAGATCCATTTTTGCTTCGTTTCTAGTTAAATCATAAAGGGTTGAAAGATCATACTTGTCACATGCATAAGAGAAGTGTTTCTGCATAAGTATTGTAAAGTGTTCACCTACCACACAGGTTCCAGTTAGGGTGGCTGGGGGCCTGCTCTTTGAACTTTTGGGACAATCCCCAGGAGAGCCTTACGATGATGAAGATGATACACCAGTTGTTATTCGCTCTTGGCAGTCACAGAACTTCCTGATAACCGCACTCCATGTAAAAGGGCCTACATCAAGAATTAATGTCTTAGGCATTAATGAAGTTCAGGTATGTTTGTTTGCCGTGGCTTTAATATCCTAATAATTATTGATTGATTATTATTGTAAATTTGCTACTGCATACTTAAACATCTTAAATTGAGTATTAAGAAGTATATCCTTTTTAATTGCACGGGTCATTGCTCATAGTTTGATACAGAATATTCATAGTCTATACAGATATGCACACAGCAGTGGAGAATCAATCTACACTCCATTATCAAACTTTTGAGGTTTTAAAATTAAGCTATTCATAATTGGAGTATAAAAATGGCTACCTTAGTATTATGTATTTCTCATTTTTGCATCAGATTTCTTGAGCTGCATTTCTAAACTAGTTGAAGTTTCTTGTTGATAACCAGATGAACTTTTTGTAATTCCATTCTTATGTTATCGCTGTTAGTATATTAAACATAAAGTTTGTACTTCAGAGCAGTTGGGTTGATTTTGCTTGAATTGTTTTTAAACTTACAGGAACTACTTCTTGCTGGCGGTTATAATGCACCAAGAACTGTGCATGAGCTTGTAGCAAATTTAGCCAGCCGCCTTGCTAGATGGGATGACAGGTGTGAATCTTTTTACTCGGTGAAGTACTAATACATGCATGTAATAATGCAGCTCAGGTCTGCAGCTAAGCAAAACAGATCTTAGAAACTTCTTTTAAGCCTTAAGAATGCTGACAACTGGTATGTGGAATTAAAAACTGGTAGCTTTGATGTAATTGCAGACAGCCTGAAAATCTTCTAAAATCACTTTTATCTTTTTTTACTAAAACTCAATTCTCCTCCAATCTTCTCGTAGAGAATCACATTGTAATTAAATTTCTAAACTGATATCAATCTGGCTTTACCTCCACTTTCCTGTCGAATATCATAGCTACATTGAACTTGAAAAGTGCAAAAATAATAATATTTAGAAACAAAGACCTAAATCAGGAAATTCAAAATTCAGGAAATCCGATAAAAGTATCAATCTGAAGTACTCTTAACGTTTATAATTCAGAATTACTAATAAAGCAAATGAATAAATGTGTGCATAAACGACTTATTCAGTCACCCAAACATGTTAACTTCAGGAATTGTGAAGGAATTCGAGCACACTTATGGACATCCTTAGTTTTGGACTTGAATTTGTCAAATACATTAGCATGACTGAGAGCAAATCCTATATCCAAAGATTTCAAAGTCAATACCTGACCTTGATTAATACTTCAGTTGTGCCATTGCACTGTTATACACTTGGCATTGTCAGTCAACTTTAATTTGGATTTTTGTGCTAATGGGAAGCTGAGATTTAATATCTAGACATGAAATGAAGGACTCAATATGGGTAAACTGAGTATAGCACAAAACTTCTTTTTCTGGTAACTTTTGTTATAGAGCATATGGATTTTTTTTCATCAGGATTTTTTTTTTTTACTTACAGATTTAGAGCACTATTATATTATATTCAATAAAAATAGCATTCTTTTCTCCCATGGATTTTCTCAAATGTACTATTTGACCATCTTATTATCATGATTATCTTTTGTGTCCCTCACTTTTTTCAAATGTAGTTTTTAGTCCCTTACATTTTGTTTGATAAACATTCTTCTTTTAAGTGGCCTTGCCTTTTACCAATATTCCCATTACTGGTACAACCGTACAAAGGAATCTCTAAGGACGTGAATAAAATGGTAGGAGGGCAAAAAATGAAACAATTGTTCATCTTTAATTTGAACTGATGTAATTTCAATGCATTAAAATCAATGCGCCATATTGAATAATAAGTACTCTCAAATAGTGTGGAACAAAAAAACCAAAAGTACTCTCAAATAGTGACGGACAAAAAGTCTCAGCAGTAACAGAGTATATTTTTGTACATACTAATGGGATTTATCTGAAGTACATTACTATTGCATATTTTTTATTTTGATGCATGTATTGATGTGAAATTATTTCTTTTATTGTTAGGTTGTTTCGAAAAAATATATTTGGGGTGGCGGATGAACTAGAACTAAAATTTATGAACAGGTATTAGTTGGATGTATTTTAACAAATCGCTTCTTTTCACCTGCTGTGAATATCCTTGTGTTTTATGAATCTGCTTGTCTGTAAACAGGAGGAACCAGGAAGATTTGAATCTTTTTGGTTCAATTTTGAACCAAGAAATAAGAAGGTTATCAACGCAGGTATATCCATATGACTAAGTAATGGCCCAAAATTTAATGAGTGAACATCTAACTTCTAACAGTTGAACTTTTTTTTTTCAAGTTGTACATATGATGCCCACTTTTCTTGTGTGTTCTTGTGATTTGAAGTTAATCCCATTTTGTATCAAATATTCAGTAAACATGTTTGTGCATATGCCAGTAACATCACCTCATCTTGATCTTTGTGTTCTTTCAATTAAAGGTTATCAGAGTAAAGTGGTCACTTCATGCAAGAGAGGAAATTGTGTTTGAACTTCTCCAACATTTGAAAGGAAATACAACTAAAAGATTGCTAGAAGGAATCCGCTGTAGTACACGTGACATGATTGAAGAGCAAGAAGCAGTTCGAGGCCGCTTGTTTACCATCCAGGATGTCATGCAGAGTACCATACGTGCATGGTTGCAGGTATGAGATCTCAGTTTTGAGGACAAAGATCACTTCTACAAACTCGATTCCTAATGTTGTATATAAAAATGAATTGCCAGCACTTTTTAACAATTGGTAATCTGTTAAATGTTACATGCTTGTGTGTCAAAATGTTTTTTTTTTTTAAATTTCTTGGCATTATATATTAGCTTATTACAGAGTAGGTCTTTTACTTATCATCTTATATGTAAGATTTCCATAGGCTTCCAGTCGAAAGGCGTATTTCCATAGGTTTCCAATATCCATACTCTCATACTTCAACACTTTAACTGAATAACAGTGTGATGCAATTATGGTTGCATGTTCAAGGGAACTTGTTTTGTTGTATACTAAAGTTGAATAAAGAAGCATAGATTTGTTTCGCTTAAACCGAACTTCTTCTTATTACTAGTATGATTACTATTATCATCATTTTGACTGTTTTCCGTCTGTTTCCTTTATAGATATTTTAATGTGGATGTTCTGTCCCGTTGTGATTCTGCAGGATAGAAGCCTCAGAGTCACCCACAATCTGACTGTCTTTGGTGGAGGCGGCCTAATACTTACCATTATTGTCGGGTTGTTTGGGATCAATGTTGATGGTATTCCTGGAGCCGCAAATACGCCTTACGCATTTGGACTATTTTCTGGTCTGCTCGTAGTCGTTGGGATTATTCTGATTGCAGCTGGATTTCTGTTTTTCGGGCTAAAAACTCCAGTTCCTGAGAAACAAGTTGAGGTTAGGAAAATGGAATTGCAAGAGTTGGTCAAAATATTCCAACACGAAGCAGAGACTCACGCACAGGTTCACAAACACGTGTCTCGACAAAATTTACCTCCCACTGCAGGTGACAAGTTTGATTCAGAAACAGATTATTTTCTCATCAGCAGCCCCTAATTCTAGTACAACTCTCTTAACTCTGTCTAAGCTCTGCTGCAATTGAAATAGGGAGGGGATTTCAGCTGGTGGAAATCAGTGCAGCATCCAATTCCAGCTAACCCATCACTGACAGTGTACCTCAAAGAGAATACGACTGCAATACATCATTTGCAGTCTGTGAACCATTTGACTTGAAAATGATGTTGCAATTGCCTAATAGTAAACTAGAAGTAGTCGCAGCACACGTTAAAAACATTCCTAGTTCTTCTGTTGTCCATGTATGTAATAACACCAGTCATAAATCTGATGTCATGTTGTAATTGATCCCCCTAAGGCTCTGAATCAACCAGTCGTGCGAAAGTAAGCGTGAATGATCCATTCTCTAAGTAGAAAGGACTTGAATCATTCATGTGATCCAGTTTTTGGCCATGAATTATGCACGAAAATAGAGTATTTCCAATCATCACCATCTCCTCTTGCTCTTCTAATCTTTCCCCGACTTGAACGGAGGTGATTTACATATTTACATGCCCTTTCTCCCTGGAAAAGATATCCTGGAATAAAGGTAGTGTGTAAAAGGAGGGACCTGTTGGCAAATTAAGAAAACATAAATTCAGCAAAAAAAAAAATTATTTTAGAAAATAGAAACTAGAAACTAGTTTTAATAATAATGTGGAGAGTGTTACAGCCAGCATACAAGGTTGAACCGCATTCAGCAGATGCCTACAGCCTATAAGATGCGTCTGAAGATGCGTCTTATTCTTACAAACAGATTTATCGAGTTCCACCTCTGTTGCATCTATTTTATGCGAGTGAGTTGGGATTTTACTTGTAGAAAATCTAATCTGCAATCTGAGGATTCATGACCCCAACTTCAGGAATAAGAAAAACATCTTCAGTTATTTTTGTAATTTCATTTTCCACGAAAGGAAAAACTCTTCGTGATCTGAAATATTATCACTGCCGTAGCATAGGCCTACTTATTATGTCATTTGACATATTTTGGGATAACAAAGCATAATGATACCTGGGCGCAGCAGCGGCTTCTCAATAGAATCTTCGGCGCAGAAGGTAGTGGAAAATTTTATCTGCTACAAGGCCTTGGAGTTGCTTCTTTCAAGAGGATTTATGGAGGGAGCAAGAGGAATGGAAGGCGGTCTAGGCATTTTGGCAAAAGCAGTTGAGGCGTTGCTCGCCACATCCTTCAGCAGCCAGCTAATTTGAACGTCATTGAAATGGATACCAAAGGCGGAAGGAAGATTACATCCAATGGCCAGAGATAGAGCTGCTGGTAGATTTGTTGTCGCGAATCCCCTATTGAGTTTACTCATGGCTAAACATTGTGAAAGAGACTTGTCCTGGAAAGTTTCTATCAAACTTTTTTGGTCTCGATTATGAGTATGGTGGATTATTTGGATTAATAAAACCAAGAAATTGATCACAAAGGGCAAGAGCAATAATGGAGGTTACTCCTATGGTATTTGGGATAAATCTTCCGAAGACAGCATCAAGTTAATGTACTTACAAACATCGCCAATTAGTAAACACTCGCGTCATCATTTCACTATTCGAACCTTACACAAAAGTACTACGGTACCAGCTCTGAAAATACCCACCATCAGTCTTGTCAATCTTACAAAACTAGGAACCAAGGCATCACTTCAGAAGGGATCTTGTAAGATGTTCACGGGCAGTTGCCAAGGCTTGACTTATTGTCTGCAAGCAAAAACCATGTTCACCAGTTAATCACACACAGCAACCAAATATGTTCCAGGCAATTCATCGATCGTGGCATTGGACCATGAGATTTTCTAATCCAAATAAATACCTGATCAGCCAACGGTGTTCCAGAATCCACACTATTGCTTGCAACTTTTCCAGCAATGACATTTGCATCAGTTTCAAGAATGATACTGCATCATAAGGCATCAAGTAGAAAATAAGACGGGTAGCCAAAATCAAATGCATTTTAAGTATGACTGTCTACGTATTTTTTACTCGCTAACTTCCTAAAGATGATCAGCCCCAATTCAGAAGTCATGGCAACAGTCACAACAATTCACAAACTTCACCTCTACAATCCCAGTTTCCTTAAAAACTCACTCTGAATGCTATTGCACAATGCACAGAATGATGAAGGAAGTGAGGGAAATTCAAGTATAAATTGATAAGAGACCAGTCTACAACTGTAGTAAAAAATTGCATGAACACTACGAGAGAAGAACAAGAAAACAGTAAATATCATGAAAACTCTACATGAAAAGGCACTTTGCTGAATTGTTCCATGAAAGTAAAATATAAAATTTGTTAACTTATTAGCGGTTAAATGTACAAAACTGTTTAAGAGAACAAACATTAGCATAAGTATTCACAAGGACTGTAAAAGGAGAGTGCAGTCTCATGGATCTGTTTCAAAAGGCACTCAAAAGATTACAACATTCCCAAATTATTCACAACCAAAAGTGCACTTCTTTAGGATATAAGAGCCTCAACTAGTGGTACCAACTGGTTTGAGAGGTCATCATACTTCACATTTTTAAAATCCATCAAAACATTCACAGAAGCCAATTTGGCATGAGGATGTGTGATGTAACTGCCATCAACAAGGGACATAAATATACATTTTCAAGTTTCAAGTACACCAGTCCCATCAAACACAGAATAAATTGCACATATATGGAATATTTGTCCTCCCCAAACTCAAAACTACAATTATAAAGTAGTATATTGAGAAAGGAGATCAAATTTACACACCCGCCATCCACAATTTCATCCATGCACAAAAGAATGAGGTCCAAGTTATCAAGTGCCTCTTTCTTATCCACAGTGCCCCTGAAAAAAGCCATCAAATTACACAACTGATATTCTCATTATGATATTAAAACCCAAAAAAAAGAACAGGACAAGGAGTTGAAGGAGGAGGAACAGTCCACAGTGATCACCTAAGTAGGTAGCCAACAGCATCAAAGAATCCCTGAAGAACAGTAGCCAAGATGAGCTCATTTTCATCTTCTCCCCCCGTCACGAAGAAGTGGAGATCTTGAACAAATTTGTAGACAACAATGTAATTTTCAAACATTGTTATCTCAGCTGCAATTGAAATCAACAAAAAATAAGCACAAAAACAGTAACTTTTAAGGTTAACAGTACAATCTATTTCCAGCCTCAGAAGTGTGTAATACAGCAGCAGAAAACGTTAAATAGGACATCTGTATTCATTTAAACTCATAACATGCAATTCTAGTTGTTGGGAAAAGTAACACTTAAGATTGTAGATGTACAGTAGTTGGCGGTTTTTTAAAGAGGCATGGACTGGGCAACCGTTTTATTACGCATATCTGAATGCATGAATGTAACACAGACAAGCTACTTCATAAATCCATCTAGCATACTTATCATGGATTCTCTGATAATATACAAATAAGCTTTCCAATTAATACACCTTTAGCTCCGTTCAAGAACAAAGAAAAAGCACGCAGATCATAAACATCAATTAGCACTTAGCACTGTCCTTGAATGCACCATGATTAATGGGATCACAACAGGAAGTTAAAGGAAAACAGCACCTTCTGACCGAGCACTCGTCTTTCCAGTCTTGTTAAATATTGCTTTCTCATAAGCATCCTTTGAAGCATTTGTAGGCCAGTCATCTGAACAGTACTTAACAGCCACACGTTTCCCTTCTGAATCTAAGAGAAGAATGTTCTTAACCAAAGGGCAGGTCTCCTACAGAAAAGAAGCATTGATGTTTTTCAGAGGTCATGAAGGCAGTGATAAAAACCCTGTTATCAAGTAAATGTAAAGCACTGGGCGAATGATGATAATTCAAACAATTAGCATCCAATACCAATTTTTTCATATTACTATCTAGTATCAACCATGAGCTGTTAGTCGTGCCTGTTTTAATTTAGGACACATGCAGGACAAATTTTGGTTCAATAGCTCATCTCACGCAAATGTACACGCACAATATATGCCTTTCCTCATTGATAGGATGTGTTCCTGATTAAATTACTGAAATCAGAAAGCTCCAGGTATAGGGGAAAAAAAAAAATGCCATCCACTAGTGTACCTCTACAAAGATTATTCTTATAAACATGCAGCCATCACCTAGCAATTGCAAATTTTCTGAAGATTTGAGTGTTCCCACAACCTCCAACAGGATGACTGGATCTTTATTAAATGTTTTTCCTCAGTATTAATTTGAATTCACTACTTGTTTAAGGTTTCCTATGGCAGCCATTACCCTTCTCCTGTGTTTCTTATTGACACAAATGTAGTGAAGATTAATGATTTATAAGTATTCTTCCATTTTGAGAGCTATCAGAGTTCTTTTGCATCTAATGGCTTCTTAAATCCATTAATTCCGAGATAGAATGCTCATCATGACTAAAATTTAACCAATTAAGTCGCAAGTTTGCCTGTTACCTCTATTAGTTATTTCAAAGAAAAAACTACGATAGTTTCATAATTCAGACGTATCATAGATCAATTCTCCGCATCGAAATACTGAACCAATCATCTCAATTAGGCGAAAACAACAAGAAAAGACATTAATTTTCCATTATTTTCCCTTTTTGAAATTATGCAAACCATTTGGATCAATGGAATGGCTATAAACTAAACAAGCAGCAAAGCACCACCGGGTAATTCAACACCAGCGCAGCATTCAAACACGTGTGAGATCAAATAAAAACCGAGTTCAGTGATTGTAGGCAATAATTCCATCCGAGCTACTGAGACACTATGTGAGTGTGTGTGTGTGTGAGAGAGAGAGAGAGAGGTGAGGAAACTGACCATTTTTAGCAAACTTCCGAGGACGAAGGAAGCGGATCGATCAAACTTGACACGCTTCTAGACGCACGCAGGGAAGGAATGGAGAGTGTTGGGGCTTTTAAAGTTGCTCGATGGCCCTAGAAATAATACTCCTCCGTCCTATTTTACCCCCTTTCCCCTCGTGTTTATTACTAAACGAACCCCTCTCCTCACAAGTGTGAGAATTTCATTACCCTATAATCCTATTTTTATACATTTTTATTAGTCTAAAATTTTTGAATTATTATTAATACTCTTACATAAAATATTATTAATTAATTAATTAGAGAAACTCTTTTGTGAGCCGGTTTAAAATTTAGGCATATGATGTTTTATAAATTTATGTTGATATTCCTTGATAATCTGTTGAAATTTATTATGTACCGTAATTAATGTTATATATTTATTTATTAGTTGAATTTCACCTTATTTTCAATTTTTATTAATTGATGTTGCCTTTGTTTATATTGACTTTGTGTAAAAGTGCATTTTTTAAAATATTTATGGCTAAATAGTCTTTTGTCTAACATTTAGGGGGCGCTTGGTTAATTAAGGGGAATGAGAATGATAATATAGAGGAATGATAATAGAGATAATCATTAATATTGTTGTTTGGTTTTGTATAAAGGAATGGTAGACTTTACTAAAAATAGTATTGTATTTACTAAAAATAGTGTTAGCTGGTGGATCCTTGTCAATTGGAGAAAAATGAAACTCATTCCATACACTTTTGAGTGGTTTGATTCATTGGCCACTTTTGAGGAATTAAGGTGTACCCTACCATTAAGCAAACCCTAACCGTCTCCATCTTTTCCCTGTCTCCCACTTTGGGGAGATGAGGAAACAATCTTTAATTATTTTTCATTGATTTTTGTTCTTGAATAAGTGTGGAACCTTCAACCTTCAGATCTGAGGCTTTCAATTAGTAGTTTTTTTTCCTGCTCGATCCTTCAGATCGAACCTCTTACTCGATCTCTAACTAGATTGAGATCCTTGAATTCTGTTTTTTCGACCGTATCTGATTATTTGGATACTTGATTCCGGGTTTTCAATGCGTCTACAGTTTGGATCAAGGTGTTTACAATTTGAATCAATGTGTTTACGCTTGAACAACACATGTCAGCGTGTTCGTGGTGTTGCAGATGTTGTAGATCCCTGATTAACAAGTTAGATTATGCTTGGATGCGAATCCATTGTTAAGCGGTTCATGGCTTTCGCTGGTGGCTAGGTATCTCCTGAGGGGGTAATACTATTTTTTATTGGATCTCTTATTTGTAATAGGACAATTAGTCTGATTAGCATTTAGTTTGATTACCCTTGATAGGATACCTAGACTAGATATTTGATTCCACTTATTGTAATCGCGATTGGGCGTTTCTCAACATTATGAATGATAT
>JAAGWI010051347.1:0-12411 GCA_012274505.1 Galium porrigens var. tenue
GCGACGAATAGAGTGGCCGGTAGTGGCGCACGGCGGTTGCGCTGGTGGTTTTGCCGGCAGTGGCCGGGTGGTTTTGCCGGCAGCGGCCGGTTGGCGGCGGCGGTAGCGGTACGGCGGCGGCAGTGGTGGTTTTAATGATATTTTTAATATTTTTAAATTTTAATTCAAAATATAAAAAATATTAAAATTAGTATAAATACAGGGCGTGTTTTAATAAAATATAGGGCGTGGTATAGCAATTCAGTTTATTATTTGATAGGGAAGCCTTTCTTTTTATTCGGCCGAAACCCCAGCCGGGTCGATCTGACAACTTAAGGCCCATTTATGAACTAGCTCAGTGGGCGGCAACGAGCCTAAAAAGAATCAGAAGTTTGCAATCGCTTACCTCGAAAGTCTGAATATACTAAAATCTCTTCATCATTAACCTTAGGATTAGACAGGTTGGTTTGCTTAATTTGATTGAGACAAGAAATGCTGGATGAACTTTGTTTGTACCATTTTCTTGGTGGTTTTGATGAATTTTACTTTAAATTTTGTAGGAGAAATTTGGAGGGTAAATATGGAAGAGGGTCCGAATGGAGAAGAACCCACTTCATGGGAAGAGCTTTACAACGTTGATTTGATGCCTTCGGAGTTGTTTGTGAAGTTCAGGAAAGAAATTGAAGGGTTTCGTGTTGGTGTCAATTTCGAGGTTTTTTGCTTTGTCATATGCTTATATTCCAGTGGCTTAAATATCTGATTTTTATATGTTGTGGGAGAAGGTTGGTATTGTTCTTTGTATTGAAGGTGCAATTTCTTGAATCCGGAAAGTGAAATTTGAATTATTGAAGGTGCAAAACCACTAATTTTGAAAATTGAATTGTTGAAGGTGCAATTTCTATGTCAGTGTTCTGCTAAAACCACTAATTTTGATATGGATTGCTATGTTGCTTACCCTTATCACTTGAAATGTTACTTTTTTCCATTCTGTGGCCTGTTTGTGTATTTTTCTCTTGCATATGATTTGTTCGGGTGTGAGTGTTCTTTAGCTACAAGTAGAGACTGGAAGTAGGCTTTTTACTCAAAGATGATAGAATTTCTGGAGTTCCTAACTATAGTATGCATCTAGTAACCTGACCTTTAATTTTATGGACTGTATATAAGTCAGCGGTTGACCGTGTGCTACTGTGCTTGTGTTTATCTTCATTTTGATTCAACTAGGATTATCATTTTACTGAGTAGTTTGATACACAAAGTGGTTATCTTCCTGGCAGTGACTCGAAATTCTCTCGGGCCAGTTTATTTGCTGATATCAGTTGAGAAGAATAAGTGTTTGTTGGTTTTGTTGAGAAGATCATGATGTAACCATAACTTGTTCATTTTTCATCTTAACTTGAAAGGTCATAAGATAGTTTGGACTGAATTTGTCTACTGTTCAAAACTACTAAATGTCGTCATAGAATTTCAGATGTGTTCAAAACTACTACATGTCGTCTGCTCCTGTTTTATCATATTTCAGATGTGCCATCGATGATACTTTACTCAATAGACTTTCCTTTGCACAAATTCATTCAATACCCAAAATAGTAGTAAAAAAGGATATTGAAAATGGTTAGAATTTGCCTTTATATGTACGTGTGTTGAATTTCTCCAGCTATGGGTATTCTTAATCACAGAGGGCAATTACTGTTTTGTTGTAGGCTTGTAGCTATCATACTTTTCCGCTTCTTTGAGGTACAACTGAGAGAATGGATCAAATAAATTGTTTTCTGATTTTGACCTCAGTTCTACAATGCTCCTGTGAATGATTACCATGCAAAGTTGGTTCTGAAGCCTTTAGCTCATGATCGAAGATGGAAGTTTATGTATGAGCCCTTGCAGAAAGATGTCCGGCTTCTGTCAAAGAAGATTCCTATAACAAAGTTCCTAAATCTTCAGGTTGAAAAATCCGTCCTTCCTTTTTCATTACGCTTAGATTACAGGGTGGAGTCGGTTTCTAAAGGATTGGTACTATGCAGGTTGGAGTGGGCCATAGCTTTCAGCTGCACGCAACTGGTTGGAAGTGGAAGCTTACTACATGTTTGGGTGGAGACGGTATTTCAAGAATTCGAAACAAGACAACTCTGGGGTTGTGCCCTGGTGTGGATTTCCGATTCGGGTGGAGAGCAGATTATGTGTTTCCAGAAATTACAGGGTAATTTTAACTGCTGATAATAATATCCTGGCTTTATGTAATTTTCATAATGCTTGTGACGATTTTTTTACCCGTGGTTTTCAGGGCTGTGGGAACTGGTGAACCCCTCTTCAATATGAATTCTGGAAAGTTGCAAGCATCACTTGACAGGATTGAGACCATTTTTACCCATTCACAGTAATTCTCCTTGTCAATTGCTCTGTTGCAGTATGTAAAACATGACTTTTCACATATGTACTGCGTTCGTCTTAAAATTATTCACTGGTGTGATATGTGTTCTTCAAAAGATGCGTCTTATTTAATTTTGAATGAAAATCATGAAAAGTTACTACAACAGAGAAGTAAAGGTCGGAAATACCGGTACCGTGCTTCAAGTAGGCGACATATTGAGTGTATGTTATGGCAAATAAACTGTATAAACATCCTAACATTGTCTCTGACTAGTGCGATCAGATTAAGATGGTGATGCTCTTAGTATTTACTAGCCTTAACTTCTTGGTTCTCGGAGGAAGAGGAGGTACAATGATGGATCTTTTTGACAGGTTGAGGATGTTAGAAGATACCTTATCAAAACTAAATAAAAAGGAGTTTTCAGAAGTTGGCAAGAAGGCACAGGTTGCAGAGGAGGAATGGGAACAACCACAGACATGATGAAATTAGTACATGCATTAGTTAAATTTATGATCAAACTGTACAATTTATACTTAAATATTCTAAGATGGAGGATATATGCATGTTTTTCTGTTTGTCATTTTGAATTTAAATGTATTCTTAAAGATTTTTTTTGTGTTTTTATGACTTTGAACCTTTTTTTAAGTTAAAAGTGCTATAATTTGAACATAAAATTTGTAGGCCTTCCGTTCAACGTTCAATTTGAACATAACATTTGTAGGCCTTCCGTTCAATTTGATGATGTTTTGGCTCGTGACTCGGGTCCATCCTTCCTAGCCGTTAACATCTAGGCCTTTCGTTCAACGGCTACTCCATTCAATTCAATTCCCCTCCTATAAATCCCCAAACCCCATCTCTCAATCCTCGTACCATTTCAAAATCTGTTAAAATATCCATACAAAATCCAATGGCTTCTTCCTCAAAGATCCGAACCAGATGTTCTTTTCCGGTGATCCTCCTCTCATTCCTGAACCTCATCCTCTTCCTGCTCTCCGCCGCATCCCTAGCGCCGATCGTCTTCCTCAAGCTGCCGCCGACTTCACTCGGGTGGGGCCTGCTCACGGTCTCCTGCATCTCAATCTTCTCCTCCTTCATCGGCTTCTACTCGCAACTCACCAGCTTCTGGTTCGTCACCCACGTGTCCCTCCTCCTCACCTCGTCCGCGGGCCAGATGCTCGCGATTTTTGCTCTGTTCACCCGGGAGGGGCCCACCATCCGGGCCCTAAGGTCCCCGAGGGACCCGAGGGAGACGAAGCTGCTGGTGAGGATGGAGTGTGGGGCGCTGATGGCCATGTTTGTGATGCAGATGGGGATTCTTATGCTTACCTGCGCGGTGCATAGCTGCTGGGTGAGGGAGTATGAGAGCTTTGAGGCGGATCGAGAGGCGGTGGAGAGGAAGCGGAGCGCGAGAATTGCGAGGGTTCAGGAGGAGTCCATGGCCAATGCTGCTAGGCTTGCTGAGGTTAAGTCTATGGAGTTTGATGAGAAGATGAAGAACAAGTATGGGCAGTGGGTCAAAACTGATTTTCGGGGCTGAAAAATGGATAAGGCTGTTTTGTTTTGGGTAGAAAATGTTCTTGTTTTTTGAAATGTCTTTCTGTTTGTTTGTGGTGGCTTTTGTTTGGGTCACTAGGGTGTGGCTAAACTATAATGTTGGTATTGGAATGCTGTGGTTCATGTGTAATTTTGTCAGTTTGAAAAATGGATACAGCATCTTTTTGTTGTTAGAATATGGGCAAACAATTTGATCAGGGTATAGAAAATTGACCATAACCTTCTTCTGTTCAGGAAGAATATGAGTGTATTGAACACAAGTGAGGGAAAGAATGAAAAGAAACGGTTGAAATGTAAATAAGTTGGATGAGTGGATGAAATTGAATGAATGAAATGTATGTCACTAACTTTTTATTTTAAATTAAGTTATTCTACCTTCTTACTCCCTCCGTCCCAATATGAATGGCACATTACTATTTGCACAAAAATTGAAGAGAAATCAAATGAGTGGTGTAAATGGAAGGAGTGAAAGAAAAAGTAGATCAAGTGGTTGAAACTTTACCAAAAAATGAATGTGTCAAAATCAATTGATATCCACCAAAATGGAAAGTGTGTCATTCTTATTGGGACGAAGGGAGTACATGAAAAATCATAATTTTAATACTTCCTTCGTACCAGTTGTATTTATACAGAATATTTTTCACGGTTTCCTACACACGTGTTTCACTGTTAATATCTTTAACTACGTATATTAACACTGCATTAAAATTTAATACTTAAAAACTACATCTTATGACAAATTCAACAATATTGGACACGATAATATTTTTAGCATATTTGACTGAAAACATGATTCTAAAACAGTTGGTATAGAGGGAGTACTAAAGCTCTAAGAAAACATTGTAAATTATAAGTACATTCCATAAATGAAAAGTTAAAGGGTAAGTTTTGGTCCCAAACAATGTGTTATTCCCATGACAACCAATATTTCATTGCTCTTCAGAAACTCCATGACAACCAATTTAGTTAGCATGAATATGCTATCTATAATATGGGGATGGCATTACATAAAGGTGGATCCTATTCCTCCACACATATTGCTGCTATATAACAAACTACTTGCAGAAAAAAAATCTTCTTGTCAATGTCTGAATCTTTAGCCTGTTCAATGTATGGGTATCCAAACTTTGTCCTATGAAATCCAAATAACCTTCTGACTACTTCTAACACCAATTTAATATTAGAAGTTGCCACCCATCTAATATAACACCATCCAGTTTGCCCATGACATTATTTAAGCTTAGCTGGAACAACTCATTTGCATTAATCTATGATCCCACTTTGATCAAGCCAAATTTCTCTTTTGTATAGTATCAGGATGAAGATTTTGTATGTATTGTGTTTTTAGTTAGATTGTTTTTAAGGTGGCAATGGCAGTTGTTGCTCTGCAGAGCCCTTATTTCTTGAAAATTCTGCACAAAAAGGACAGTGAAAAGATCCATGGTTTTGGGAAAATGTAAGAAACTTTTCTTATCCATTATTCTCATGCCAAATGAAATGAATGATTATGTTATGCAATATCTTGAATGAACAGATCAGCAGCAAACTTCAGCTCCTCAGAAACCAGGAGAAAACAGGAATCTACCATAGAGATTTCGAAAGCTTCTCGACTTCCTCAATGTGAGCAAATTGCCATCAACGCCTCATCAACTCTCCAATTTGACAGGCTGCAGCCGGAGGAAGAAGGACTAGAACCCGAAAGGATACAAGAGTTCGGGCAGTTTGTCGCACGAGAGGCTTTTCTTGACGAGGAGTTTTGGGTTAGTAACATATCCTGCCTTAACATGCAAGTTTCACTTCATGGCTAAAAAGCAGCAGCTTTGTCCATTTCTTCTTTAATTGTGGTAGACAGCGGCATGGCTTCGAGCAGAGAGCCACTGGGAAGATAAAAGAAATGACAGGTATGTTATAAAACCACTCTATGCAGATAAAAGAGATCCAGTCTCTGATGAACGTCTCTTTGACATTATGAAACAGATTTGTTGACAGTTACAAAAGGAAGTTTGCAGAGCAGGTAGTATTTCATATCCCTTTATTGCTTAAAGAGAACAAAATATCCAAATATTTTGCTTATAAAATCTGGTTACTTCCTCTATGCAGGAATTCAACGCGCTAAAAAGGATATCCAGAGCGAAATTTGGATACAACAAACAGACCTGCATTGTGGCGGTATGGCCTAAAATTGCAGGTCTCATGTTGGATGCAGTTAGAAACTTAGAAATTTAATGCCAAAGGTACTAAATTGCTTTGTGAACATTCTCAGGTTAAGAAAGAAAGCAGAGATGTAAAGCGTACCGTGGTCAAGAGTGTAGCCGGAACACTAGATTTGAGCTTACAGTACTTGTCCCAAGGGGAAGCCTTTCCAGGAGTACGTCAGAACGTAACTTCAGTTGCCAGTTCTACCTGTTGATCCATCAGATAATAAGTTTCTTTGTTTCACAGGTGAGAATAAAAACTCCACTCTTCTGCAGCAAAGATCGGAAATCGTGCCTCAGATATGGCTACATTGCCAACTTGTGTGTTGCCAAATCAGCTCGTCGCCTAGGTATTGCCAGCAATATGCTTCATTTGGCCATTAGGAAAGCCAAAGCAGAAGGTAAGATCAAAATTGTGGGAAGTTCTACGGTTCAGTCATGCATTATACAGTAACCTCCAATCTGGCGGTTTTAATGCATGACTGAACTGTAGAGTCGACAGGACTGTAGATTTTTCTTAATGTCTACCATGGCTACCCTATTATCAAAAAAAACCATGGCTACTCTGAGAGAGATTATAAGAGAGCAAGAATTCTCACTATTTCTCAGATTCATGGACCCGATTCAACTTGATGCGATCTTTCATTCATGTAAAACTTGCATCTGTTACCAGGTGCAGAACAAGTGTTGGTTCATGTATATAGATGCAATACACCAGCGAAGGAGCTGTATTACAAACTGGGTTTTGAGGTATGCAAGTACTCATTTAAGCATCATCATTTGTTGTTCCACCGTCATATACTGATCCAATATTCTCTGCCAGGAGGTTGAACTAACAGGATTTGACAATCCTGAGGAGCAAATTCTTCTGCTTCGACACCAAATTATGAAGTCTGAATGACTATAGTTCATTCTTTTCTTTTACTATCCATACCAATCTGTAATTAGACCAATAACAGGATAAAGGAAACAACTGGAAGAAGAAAAAGTTGTGTCCATTTCCCTTTCTGAATATTCAAATGTAAGAACGATCTAACACAAAAGAAGGGTGACCTTCACCAAGCTACATGATCAAGCCTAAATTCTTGCTAGCAGATAGCGAACTTCAAAATAAGCAATCCAAGACTAGTTAGTGGATCAAGCAGGCTCGTTGAGCAAGCTTCCATGGAAATGAGCAGGAAGTTATCATAAAGATCTCCAGTTCACGAGCAACTTCAAATTTATATATTAGCAGATGAATATCGCAGTGGTCCGTCTAATATATTATCCCCCCTAAGATAATCCAGAAAGGGCTTCATCTTTAGTCCAACAATCTCTACTTCTTCATTTGAGTGGCCCAACAGAAACACATCAGTAATCTGCGTGAAAAAGTTACTGAAATTAAACACTTTTCCACATAGTTTCACTAGACAAAGAACTTCACTGAGTTGAGGTCATACCTGAGTACAGCCAAACACTTTGAGTACTTTCAGAGAGGAGCAACTATCCACAATCAATCCCAGGGCTTCATCACTCAAATTGCGGCACCAGGATACATCCAGATAATTTAAATTGACCGAGTGTCTTGATAGTGACATAGCAGTACACTGTGCAACCTATTATTTTGTGGAAGGAGATGTTAAACACATCATAAACCAACACTGCAACACAAGACATCTACTACCCAGTTGATGTCAGCAGAAATGTGTCCACAAGCTTTGATCACCAATTCGTGTACAAGTATTACCATATTAAGTGTGCATGAAGGTATAATGAACATGTAAGACGTGAAATTATCCTTCAAAAGATGAGTCAATTCATGTTACTCATAAAGTACCTGTTCAACATGACTAAGAGAAAGTTCTCGTAGAGAATCTCCATGGGTCTCGAGATATGCAGCAACGGCTTCGTCACTGCCACGACATATCATGGAAATGGTAAGGTTTGATTTTGATACATAGGACAGTGGTCCAATATTAAATTTAACTCATCAGAATAACAGAAAAGAAAATTCTGGAGCCATAATATACAAGCACGTGGGACTATAAACAAGAAAGAGTGATGTAGCTCCAATAAAAATTCAAACCTAAATGAATTGTGACGCAGTTTAAGTGTTTGAAGAGCTCGGCAACCATTTGAGAGGTAACCAAGTGCAGTGTCTGTTATGTTGCACAAATTAGAAAGGTCAACAGCACGTAATTCTGAACAAGTTTCAGCTATAATTTTCACTGAAATATTTGTCAATCTCCTGTAATATAATAGAAGGGAATGAACATTAGTAGGCTATTTAAATTCCTGAATTTTCAAAATAAAAAAACGCATATCAAATAGATATCGGAAAACTCACGTGCAATCTGCCAAGATAAGCTCCTTGATCCTGTGACCCCATGCGCTTACAAAATTACTTAGAAACTCATCACAAACACTTTCTAAACCAGATAACGACAGGACTTCCAAATTTTCGAGATTTACCAAAGCTGGTAAAATGAGCATGGCATCTATCCCTTCGCAATCATCTAAATAGAGTTCTCTCAAACCTGATCTCAGAGAAGCAGCCAAACAGCATATCCCATCAGAAGTAATCAGAGAACACTGGCTAAGATCAACAGATCTCAAAGAAGGTGCAGATGAAACAACTGCACTCAACCCAACATCAGAAAGCCGATACGCAGCCCTAAGAGAAATAGTAGTTAATGAAGGCAGACTATTTGCCGAGCAAGCTAGAGTATCCACTAGAATATAATCTGCGAAACATCTCCCGCACTGGTCTAGCTGTAGCACCTGATTCAGATAACAACGCAGTCTTTACATGTTTCAATAAAGTATAGATAAGACACAGAACAAATAAGAACTAGAAGCCATTCTCATATCCCACTAACTCTTAAAAAACCCAATATATGTGCTTGCTATGGAAACCAAAAACAAACTAATTTAATAGTATAAGATATGAGCATAGCAAAAAGTGAATCTGCAGGAGCATAACGTAGTGCTTTACTGTGTTGTCATCAAGCAAGAAACGCGTGCCAAACAATAAACAAAGCACTTAATTTTCTCGAAATATAATAGTTAGCAATATAATCAGATAATTCTATAGCAAATTAGAGAAATTTCATGACAGATCACTACTATGTATCAACGAGACATTACTCTTACAGAAGCTAACTGTGCAATAGCACATGGTACATACCATCAGATTACTGGTGTCACACCCTCCAAACTTCTCAGTGAATATTTCTTCGGACATCCATGAACAGTCCCTAACACGAACCTCTGTGGGAGAACCCTGTAAGAGGAGACTTAAGAAATGACCGTTCATCCCCCGAGAATCAGACAGCAATTGAGAAAGCTTGTGTCGCAGAACATCCGGAACACAGCTAAGCGAAGTGATTGCATCAGCATGTTTGACAAGAGTTTCCACACAGATATCTTGCAGCGACGGAACAGATTTCTTGGAGAAACTGTCTTTCCTATCCTTCCTAGGTACCCAAGAAACTAATGCAGCTCCCATTTTGTCTATAGATGTTTTCTTCTGCTGGAGGCTTAGATTCTTGCGATCCCTGATGATCTTCATCGCAGTTGAAAATGGACCCGGCCAGTCTTCTTCTTCTTCTCTATTAGGCTCAGATGGTGGATTGTCTCCGTGAGGAACTTCATTGCTATAGTCAACCTCACCATCTTCAGCAGAGAAATAAGCAAATCGTTTAGCATTACGCTTAGCTATTTCACGGAACCGTTGCCTAGGATTTGAACCTAAATTCATCCTCTCTGCATTCCATAGTGGCATATCATCATCAGATGAACAATCATAGCTACTTTCATATCCTCTTCCAACACCATTTGAAGAGTTGTGATTTACAGCATATGTAGAGTCCAGTGGGAGACCATTGTCAACAACTTTTTCCTTCCCTTTGTCTTTCCTCCTAGGACTCCTGGTATCAACAGAAGCAGCTCCTACACTTGAGCTTCCATCAGCTTCTGATGATAAGAATCTTTCCATCAGCTTCTCATGAGTACCACTGCCGCTAGCATTAGTAAAAGAATCTTTCTCGACCAACTTATCCTTACCTTTTCCAGACAATTTCTTTTCTCTGTTGGTACTATAATTTTCAGCAACTGCAGCATTTTCCAGGGACTCACTCACCGCACCACCAATACTTCCAACTTCTTGAGAGCCCACAACATTGCTTGGATGCACTTCACTTTTGACAATCACCTTTCCAGACCTCAAATGCAGAACCTTCTCCTCCTGGCTATCCTGGCTAACAAGCACAGAATCAGACAATTTATCTTTGACACTAAACTTTCTCTTCCTATTTCCACAACTCACACTACCAACACCGCAATCTAAATTCTTCGGATCACCCAACTTCAGCACTGTGGTGTCATGCTCAACCTTCACCTTAATTGTTCCTCCAAAATCCCCAACTTCTGCATTCACTCTATCTACAACCATATCAGCAACCGAAGTTCCCAAATCCGATTCATCAGCACGAACAGGCTTCTTCCTTTTCCTACAAACACTCTTAACACTTTCCTCTCCACCTACCCCTCCCGAATTTAAACCAGGGTCCAACTTGGAAGCCAATCGGAGGCTCCTCCGTCGACCAACATTACCCAATCTGGATCCCACATCTATCTGTGCAGGAGCATTACTAGAGATTGCTTTGTGGTGGCTCAAACCCTCGAGATCCTTCGCCGGCGTACTCGGTTCACCGACGACCTCCTTGCTTCCGGCAGGCTTTGGTGATTCCTTTCCCGGAGAAATCGCACGAGACCTCAACACAGTCATTCTAACAACCTACAACCAGTACAATCAATAGAATAATTTTCCGGTAAAAAAAATTCCGATAAGCAACCCTAGGTTGATTCTAAAGACAAACTAAACGAATTCAAAGCACTAAAAACCGAAAACTATCAAATTCATACAAGCAGAGTAAAAGACAGTAGCGAACACTAGAGTATGCGAATATGATGGTTAGGCGAAGAGGGGGACTTACGGCGGCGGTCGGAGATGGTGAAATGGTGACGGCCGGAGCGACGTGGGGAGCGCGGGGGAGTTTGGGGGGCGGTTTCGCCTAGCGCGGTTTTTAATGTAAAGAAGATGAAGCAAGCTTACCCAGCACGCCTTTTCGGGTAACCATAGGCATCGGGTCGCTTTGTTTCCCGCCAAAAATAAGTGCGTGAATTACACGTGCCTCTCTCGCTTTCTGCCACGCGGCCCACGCCTTCAGTCCGCGCCACCGGGATCGGAGCTTTGCCCATCCAGAATTTATTTCTGAGATAAATGCGTATGGACAGCGGACAGCGGCGTGCGGCACGTTAAGGCCGCAATACAGGCGTGGCGTGGGCGTGTGAACTGTATGCGCCGCCACTCCACAACAAGTCCAGCCGGTGCATGGACGAGCGCCGGGGCGGACCGGCGGCGCGTGTCCAGAGCGTCTTAAACTGGTCCAACGAATCAGCTCTGGGGAAGGGGATCCTCCTCCTTACATTTCCGACGACGACGGCTGCTACTGTTCCGAGAATGACACGTCAGCGATCTGAAAATCGAGATCTGCACTGAAAACAGTCTGAAACCTGCACTAAAAACAGCGATAAGGTCGGCCTGCTTTGAAAACCGCCGGATCGGACCCGTAGGCCTCCGGAGTCAACAATCTTGAGGCGGTTGGAGCCGAGGCCCGTCCGTCGTGAGGAGTGGGCGGCAAGGTGCAGTGTCGTCATAGTTGGCAGAGTCTGTGGTCGTCGTAGTTGGCGGAGGGGAGGTTTTTCAGGCGATGAGGGAGGGGAGATGGGTGGTTAGAGAAATTAAACTAGGTTGAGGGTGGCGGGGGTGGCCGTGGCGACGGAGATCGCCGGTGGTCACCCCACCAATCAAGATCTATGGCTTTCTATGGTTTTTGGAGGAAAACTGGGAGCGTTCTGAGGAGAGAGAAAGCTGAAGTAAATTAGTAATCGAATTTAATACTATATTACTAAAATAACAATCTACATACAATGACTAAAATCAATCTTATCAACTAATAAAATGTGATGTATATAAAATATCCAATATTACATACATATAATTAAAATAGCATTTTATTTATATAAACTAAAACAAAAATTTATAAATAGTAAAATATTTATTTCACCAGCATTCTAAGGTGAATATCTATTATAGTTCCTCTATAATAGATTTGCCAATCTCAATTAGTATTATTTAATAAAATCATACTGTGCGGATACACTTTGTTGCCTTCTGATATGTTTCATATTACATAAAGGAGAAATCCTAGTCGAACTAGTTTTATTACTTAATTATCGGTGATTCACAAACTTGTAGACCGTACGGGTTGGTAA
>JAAGWI010051483.1:0-11452 GCA_012274505.1 Galium porrigens var. tenue
GGTGGTTTAATCAAAAAAAAAAAAAAAACTCAACAAATGTCATTTCTACTTTTCATTCTTAATGAAGATTGCCATTTAATATTATTTAAATTGAATTTTTTAATATTTAGCGATAAGTTAGAATGTCTAACCCGGATAAATGTTTAGACCATAGAATAGGCCCAAACAATTAAGCCAAGTTTTCGATCAACTGGGAGTGGAGAAAAAAATGCTGGCTTCTGGATGTGTTTGGTTCGAAAATCTTGCAAGTAATATTTGCTTTGTTGATTTAGTCTTGCGTCACTGAAGTTTAAAATTGTATCTTTCAAGTTTATCTCGAATTGTGTATTTTTATTAAAATGAGTTGATTTCGATCGACGCTTCAACTGATACCCTTAAATCATTTTGTAAATCAAAACTTTTGCAAGGAGATTCATATCAGCTTGTTTGTGCCAATTGCGAACGTAGTTTGAAGTATAACAAGGATCTTGTTCATGATAAGAAAACGTTTTCTCCATCTCAACTCTCACCTCGACGTCTTTTTAGGTACCAGTAAAACTGGAGGAGGATCTTGTACCAAATCGCCTAACCGACCGTTTTGAACACCCTCCGATGGTGATTGTGATGAAGACATTGTAATTATCATGGATTTGAGTAAACGTAGGTTGATCCTATATTCCCACAAAAAAATTGGCATTAGTGAATCATATACCTTGACGAGGGATCATCTTAAGACCCAAAAAAAAAGATAGAAATTAAAAAATGAAGATACCATAAACCATAATGAGCAACCAAAAGAGTAATGTCAAAACTAGATAATAAGGAATAGGCAAAAAGTGATTGGGACGGATCCTCGAAAAAAGGCAAATTAAGAATGGGTTAGAAACAGTAATGAGGTGCAAAAAGAGAGAGCAGTGAGAAAATGGGGAATAATACAATTTGACGGGCGGAATCGAAGTGGATATGTGTACATGGCTGTGATTGCATGGGCGCAGGAAAATGAAAAAACAAACGTCAGATTACAGCATAAAAAAATTCACAATATCTCTCGTTTCCGGTAGGAAGAAATAAATGTTATACTTACTGGCCAATCTTCGCTTGCTTTCATGACTAAAGGGGAGGGGGAGGGCATCAAAGTATTGGTCCATGTTGGCGTCCACAAAACCAAGCTTTCAGCTCCATCCAACTAGAGCTTGCCTGGTCCATTTCTGTGCCCTGAAATGAAATGCAATCACACCAAAAAATTTACATATTTAGTAAACTTGTGTGCTACAAAATGCACATTTTAATTACTTTTCCACCAACAAAACTCAGTCTGCATATTATTTCATTTCAGGCTCTCATCCCAGATTATGAGATGTCTGCCACTTTCACTGATGTCCCACGTTTGTATTTCATGCCAATCCATATTTGTCCTTATTCCACTACCTCTGAATCTAGTCCTCTTGTTGAGCCTAGAATTATACCTCTCTCTAAATCTCCCTTTTTTTGCCTTTTAGCCTTCCTCTCTTAAGTTGCTTAATCTTTTCAAATACAAAAAGGCATATAGAGAGTATCACAAGAAAGGACTGGTTTGAAAGGGAGCATTTATCTCACCCGTGTCTGACCTGCCATATTTCACAACTCTCTCCTACTATATAACTTGACACCTTTCATTGCCTCCTTCATCCACAAAAATGCCGTGCAATTACACCAAACACTGCCTAAAGCGCTTTTGCGTTGACGAAGATTACAGCCAGCCGAATGCAAGAACCGGTGGCGGCTTCTTCTCCAGTGACGATTTCCTCCCCTCTCTAGGCGCCCGGATGAACCGGGCTACTAGGCTTCGGAAGGGCATCATTTCACCCTTCAATCCCCGTTATAGGTGTGTGTGTGTGTGTGCAAATTGTGATTTCTGCATGGTGAATCATTTGAGTTCTTACAGCTCTGTGTCCATTTCAGGGCTTGGGAGATGTTCCTGATCATCCTGGTTGTGTACTCGGCCTGGATTTCGCCCTTGGAGTTTGCATTTGTCACTTACAAACAAGATGCATTGTCCATTTTCGACAACGTTGTCAATGTCTTCTTTGCCATGGACATCATAATAACCTTCTTTGTGGCATATCTTGACAGCCAGTCGTATTTGCTGGTTGATAATCCAAAAAACATAGCCATGAGGTAAGCCCACTGCCATTATTGTTTATACATAAAGAACAGAAGTTTCTGCTCCAATCATTCTCCACAAGACAAACAATGAGACAAGAAGAGTTTGTTTAATTGTAATAAGCATTTATACATCTCATCCCTGTAGATATCTTTCAACCTGGTTTATTTTCGACGTCTGCTCCACCGTTCCATTTCAATCCATCAGCCTCCTTTTCACGAATCACAGTGGCGGTCTTGGCCTGAAAATTCTCAGCATGCTCAGACTGTGGCGCCTCAGAAGAGTCAGCTCTCTGTTTGCCAGGTCCATATATAATCTCTAAACCCCTTTTTTTTACCTCACTCCCAACAAAAATTCATATTAGCAATGCATCTTCATTTCTCTCAGACTAGAAAAGGACATAAGATTCAGCTATTTCTGGACTCGCTGTACAAAGCTCGTAGCAGTAAGTGGTTCAAAAGTCTTTTACTATACCATTGAAGAACCAACCAAACATACAAGTTAATTAATCACCATTTCCACTATACAGGTGACATTGTACGCAGTGCATTGCGCTGGATGCTTCTACTACATCATTGCAGATAGATATCCTGATCCAAGAAGAACCTGGATTGGCGCGCTCTATCCGGATTTTAAAACACGCAGCATTTGGGAGAGATATGTTACCTCAATGTATTGGTCAATTGTGACACTGACTACGACTGGCTATGGAGATTTGCATGCTGAGAATCCAAGGGAAATGCTCTTTGACATCTTCTACATGCTATTCAACTTGGGATTGACTTCTTACATCATTGGAAACATGACTAACCTTGTAGTTCATTGGACCAGCCGCACCAGAAACTTTGTAAGCTCTCTCCCCCTCCTCAATTATCAGTATTTCTTTCAAATTGCTGGTTCTTAATATATGAACTTCGCTGTAGAGGGATACAGTTCGATCTGCATCGGAGTTTGCTAAAAGAAATCAGTTACCTCCGGGCATACAAGACCAGGTACTGTCCCACATATGCCTCAAGTTCAAGACAGAAGGATTAAAACAGCAGGAAACCTTATTCAGTCTTCCAAAAGCCATTCGTTCGAGCATTGCCAACTACTTGTTTTTACCAACTGTGCAAAATGTGCATCTTTTCCAAGGTGTTTCCAACGACTTCCTCTTCCAACTGGTACCTTTCCATCCATCTGCTTTTTCTTTTTCCAGTTCATCATGAAAACATAAGACTACTCTCATCTTTTCCAAATGAATAAAAAGGATATATTACAAATGAAAATAGGATAATCATGTGTTCTTCTGTTGCCAAGGTCTCTGAAATGGAAGCTGAATACTTTCCTCCCAAGGAAGATGTAATTCTGCAAAACGAGACGCCAACTGAAATGTACATATTGGTTTCCGGTGCAGTGGTAAGCCTAATTAGTCTTCTTGTAGCCATCTCAATTTGTCACACACACACACACAAGATTCTGTCTCATATTCATCATTCTTGTAGGATTTCATGGCCAAAATTGATGGCCAAGACCAGGTTATAGGAAAAGCTCTCAACGGAGAAACTTTTGGAGAAATAGGCGTTCTCTGTGGGAGGCCTCAGCCATTTGCAGTTCATACCAGAGAGACTTGTCAACTGCTAAGGCTGAACAAAACGTCGTTGATGAATATTCTGCGAATGAATGCAGCAGACGAACAGATAATAATGAACAATCTCTTCCAGGTGATGAAATAATGTATACAATTTATTACGCCCACGGTGCCGAGCTTGATCCTAACAGCATATCTGATATCCATGACAGAAACTCAAAGAATCAACAAGGCTGAACCATGTGGACCAACAAATCAGTCAAATGGCATCAAGAAATAATGGTGATGTTAATGCTGATACAGAGATCCCGGATATGATGGCTTTACATGTTACTAATTCAGAGGGCATGGTGGAGAAACCAGAGCATTATTGTGGCATTAGTAAATGGCATGATGATGTGAATTCAACTGACCATTTTCTGGCAAGAGATGAAGCTCAGCAACAAGCAAACAGAAGCATATGTGAATTGTCGAAACCTGATGAGCACACAATTGATTTATTAGGGCCAAAAACAGCCATGGGAACCACAAAAGTCCCACAGACTTCACCAACCAAGACTGAGTCCCCACATTGTTTAAGGCAGTGCCATTGCGCTCCAGCAGAATCAACTAGGAAGAAGAGAGTCACTATTCACATAAATCTTCAGCCATCACACAAGCTGATAGGGAAATTCATTCTCCTGCCCGACTCACTACAACAACTTTACAGCATAGCAGGTAAGCTTCTTTTTTTACCTCTGCCTGAAGTGCGTAAAACACGATATGAACTTTTTCATTTTTCTCTGTAGGTCAAAAATTCGGAGGTCAGACTTTCAACCAAGTTGCAAATGCGGAGGGTGCAGAAATAGATGAAATCAATGTCATACAAGACGGTGATCATTTGTTTTTTGCTCCGGACAACTGTGAAGGTGTACAAGCAGATGTAATATATTAAATTGAAGTTTTAATGCACAAGAATCATGGTAAGTCTTGCAAAAAGTGTGCCTGATCATAACATATCCAACCAGACCAAACTGTATAACAATATAACCTTACAAGGCTCAACCAATTAAAGGGACTAACACTATCAAGACTTCAGAATACAACAGGGTCACTATCCTAATTTCCAGGAAAATGTCCTACTTACTTTGAAATCAAATATCACTATGGCTTTATATCTTTTTGCACAAACGCCAAGATCCAAAAAGGCTTTGGAATTGATATAGAAACAGCTACAGAAGCTCTGTGTGACAGCTAAATTAAACAAAATTGTATTCAGATGCCGATTTATGACATTCTGTAGATCAAACTGCACATAAGAAAGTGTGACTATCTAGGTCACCATTTCTCGTTTAGGTATATGGCACAGTCAAAGCATCATTGCTTCACACGATTGCCAAGAATTGGTAGTGGATGAGCTTCTGTGTTAAATACAAAAGCATCCAAAGGAAGAACACTGCTATCTCCAAACAACAGATATAAGTATTTGAGTGTTTCACCCAAGAAAAAGGTCTCCATCTTGTCTCTCCTTCTTGGTGGTAGCACAGTAACATCATCCAGGGAGCTATAGCCTCCAGAATCAACCTTTGTATGCTTCTCAAATGCCTCAAAGATTTGCCAACCCCACTCACGATATCTGTAGAGACAGAATGAAAGGCAGGCAAATATGAAAATTCAAAAACTGATTAAGGTAAGCTAAGAATAGAGAACACAGATAAGAAACGCCAATTACTTGGGATCTTCTGTTATACGATACAGGATGAACAGTGATTCAACCGTCTCAGGACGCAAAAGATTGTGACGATCTGCTGGCTTTATCACAATGTCCTGCACATACTTATTAGTCTTATTCCCTCCATCAGGACCACCATCATTGTTCTCCTGGTGATATAAGTTAAACAGAAAAAAAACGAGCTTAATGTAACATCCAGTATCATGACAATAGCAGTAGTAATGGAGGGGAAAGAGTGAAACATCACATTCAAAAGAAAATGGAATGAGGCACCTAAAGGAAGTGGGGAAGCTGCTAAACCGTAACAAACACAAACTGGTGCCAATTATTTTCAAAAGAGTGAGATGCACATTCATAATGCAGTACAGTTTATTCTCTCTTAAACATTATGAGGGACTGAGAAGATCTACATATAATCATCCAATCTGAAAGAGAAGACATGGCTAGAACAAAATTTCTAAAAAGGGACATGGTATATCCAAAACAATTATGCATCCACGTAGTGGGATATGACCCATACTGCACCACCAACATCAATTACAGATTCTTCCTACATTATAAAATCAGGATCGTATTTAGTTATTGGGTTTAGGAAATTTTACACGATTTGTCATTTGATGACGTGATGTATTATGGAGGACTAAATTTAATGTTGGCAGTAAACCATAAGGCTCTGTTTGGCTAGTGTGTTTTCTCACTTTTAAAGTCACAAAATTATAATTTTCTTTTTCAACTAACTTTGTACAACTTTGTACATTACCAATACATATTTAATATCTTAAGGAAAAGCAAGGAAGACATATATACAAAACCAATTCAACGGAGCCTAACCTAGAGTATTTCCTCCTTCATGGTTTAAGATGGGACAATCTAGAGTCAGGGCAAAGCTGTTTATTGGCAGGTGAAGATGGTTGTCAAACATGTTGCACATAATAACATTAGCTCTGATAATAGATCAACGGTAAGGTTTTGAACTAGCAGTGAGATAAAGGCTTTTGGGTGTTGTACTGAAGGCAAGTACTTAATTGATTAGACAACGTTTAATCAATTATCGATGGCATGGCATTTCACTAAAAAGAAGCTAAACATGAGAATCATCTCTCTAGTTTGGTGAAAATAATTATCTAGACATCCACCCGCATGTAATATATCATCTCACTAAAAAGCAGCTAAACCTGAGATTCAACTCTTTAGTTCAGTGAAAATAATTATTTGCACCCATCTGCATGCAATATATCATCTCACTAAAAGCATCTAAACATAAGAATCATGTCTCTAGTTTAGTGAAAATATTTATTTAGACACCCATACTCGTGGGTTTGCTAGACTCATCAAGGGAGAAGGACATAGAGATCAAGCAAAGACTTGATTGTCACTATTGTTTGTTTTTTCATTCCTTTCTGGTTCATATAAAGGTGTAAGAGATATTCCATACTTTCATTGTTTTCAGTTGAGGGTATAGTTGCGAATATTATTCTTTAAGATATTCTTAAAAAGGAGTCATTATAAAAGTTTGCTTTGATGAGGTCATTTTCTACATAGTTGGAAGTACTACTTTTCATTTTATTTTTTTACATATTTAATTAATAAATCTTAACACCAGTGTATCAGAATTCTATACTATAACTTGTGTCAGCAAATTTATTCCTCCCATGGACCACTTGCTGGTTCTATGAATGTCAATAACAGCCGGGTAATTGCCTACAGTACAAATATGAACATACCTCCATATTAAAATACACAATTTCCGGAGCAAGGCCAGTTGAAGTTACAAAATACATTTCGACGCATGTCTTGGCAAGATCTTCTGCAAGCTTCAGATTCTCTAGATCCTCAAAAGTGAGTATTCCTTCTTTCATAGCCTTCTCCTTTGTGATGCCCTTAGTGGCACCAAGTGCAAGTGTACCAGGGAGGAAACACACCTAAAAGTAACAATGTTTTCAAGAAAATTAGTGTACTGATATTTCCTTTTAGAAGAACAAGCATATTCAAAGGCATGCAAAATGGTATCCGAAATAGTCAAGAGGTTGTATATTAAACTTTCAAAACAATATGAGTGTAAATTTTACTTTTCCATCTTTATGAAACACAATTGTATAGCATAGTAGCAATTATGTGGAAAAAATACTCAAACACAATTGTCTTCTCCGCTAAAACAAATTGCCATAAAACTTATCATGTACTTTCAATTGCCCGAGGATGATAAGCAAAAGCATAAACAAAGGCCACATCTCAGTATGAAGTCAATCCCATCTCAATAGTGCATACATTTTCTCATGTTTCAATTCAAGTTTTTCAGGGTTCTTCCTTCTCTTTTTTTGTGTTATTAGTTCTCCAATTCTTACACCATATTAAGGGTCGTCTACAGGTTCCTAAGGGTCTTTTTCTCACCTACACTGTATATTCTTTCTGAACTTCTGTGCACACACATTCAGCTTAAAGTTCTACTTTGAAACATTGCTTAAATGATCTTATTTATTTGCCCAACAAAGAACTCGCTAGATGCTCTTCTCTATATGATATACTGTTTGTCAGTCCCATGTGTAACATCGTTACTGACTCCCCCCACTTTTTTATATAACAGACCCAAAATTTTAGAAACTAGAATCATAGACCCCCACTTTCTTATTATCCACTTTTATTATATTATAACATGTATTATTATGAAACATTATATACATTCACTGTTCCTCCACTGTTAGTTAAATTAGCATTTTCTGTTTCAATACAACAATTTCTTTCTCTTTCATTTAGATTTTATTAACAAAGTAAAATATCACATACCAGGTGATCCATTTTTGGACTGAAAGACCCTCCAGAACCATATGGTAATTCTCCTACAAAGGCTAAACCATTTGGGGCAGACTTTTGAAGGAGGAGATGCCTGACGCCTTTCATAGCTTCTTGATACATATCATATAAATATGTCAAGTTTCTACCTTGCTGAAGCCAGACTTTAACAAGGTACTCATAGTAACTGTCGCCCCGAGAACCAAGTCTGATATTAACTCCACTGAATTCACCTGAATGTGGGCTGCAGTCAGGAAATGAAGCATCAAATAACAGTAAAACAAACCAAATTTGAAGTAGGAAGCTGCTCAAACAAGAATTTATAATTAAGTGTCCTAGTGCGAAATCTAGGCTAGCTAAAGGAAGTAGTGCAAGTCTGAGTGAGGATGACAGTACTGAGTTAGAGAACAAACATAAGTAAAGAAATATAAGTATGATTTAAGAAGGCACGGACATGCCCAGAGAAGGCATCCAAGGATTAAAGTGGAAGGATGATGGTTATCCAAGTTTTCTGTCACACATTTCAAAAATCCAAGAATAGGTGACTTGTGCTTTAGGGTATATCCGTAACCCAAAATAAGATCAGTAGAAATCGTGGCTGCAAAGTCAAAGCTTTTGGGAACCCAAAGAATAACAATCGCACTAGAAGTAGAAGAGAAATCAGTCAAAGCAACTAGGTACTGCATGCTATTCACTGGTCATCTCTTTTGAATTTGCCACATTTATCACTCATTCTACAAAAACAGTCAGAGCAATTCAAGGTAAAGTACTGATCTTCACACTTACTGGAACATCCCACTATAATCTTCACACTTCTACATTCCTCTTTTGGCTCAATTTTTCTCATCCACTCATTTATATTATTTCATTATTTTTTTATCCTCTACACCACATATTCATCTTCTTTTTTTATCCTTGTGCCAATTCAATATATGAAAATCATCTCAGGACAGAGGAAGTACGAAACACATATACAACACTGAATATATGAAGTTATCAGTTGGTAAAATGCTGCTGTAACATATGAAGGAGCAAAATTCAAAGTAAAGAACTTTGTGGAACCCGGCCAATTCTCACACAGCTAGTACAGTAAATTATTTGTGAAGTCGTTTGCGGGCAAAAACATAAATCATTTTGAAAGAGGTTAGTAACTCAAAGGAAGAAAATGCAAAAGGTTGCAGGTTGCACAGCATTTATAAGCAAAAAAAAAAAAGGAATGTGGGCCCAAACCTTATATATATAGGAACCAGTCCCTCGACCTTCGAAAGATTTTTCAAATGTTCAAGAACTTTCATTGATTCACTGCTATATTTTGGGTCACCAGTTAGATGACTAAGATAATTGAATTCCAGCTGCAAAGTTGAAACTTCTGCTGTGCTGCTCATGCCATCTGGAGCAGGGTGAGCAGAGCGTTCATTAAGAACAACATCACTGAAAGGTATATCAGATGGACTAGATGTGAATGCAACAAGTAGCCGATCAGCCAAGTCTCTAGCATTTTGTAGATATACATGTGGTTCAGGTCCCTTATTCAAAGAACTCTCCCCTGGTCCATGACTTAGATGAAAGGCACTTAAAAGTCCGCCTAAAACTCGTATGGTAGTTTCAAACAAGTTCACTTGACCCTTTTCACTGATCCTTTCTGGAAGATTCTTTTCGATCCATGAACCTGCTTCAATTACAACTTCATCAACTCCCATTATCATGGCAGTGTCTAATGCATCCACAACCGTAGCCCCTAGACCACCTAACCCATCAATTCCTCTACGGCTCAGAGGCATAAGCTCATCATATCCCATTGCATAAGTTTTATAGCCAGACCATGCATGTAAAAATCCTTCTTTAACCCTTTGCTTCCTATCAATCCATATGTCTTCTGTTTTAACCTCCTGCAATTCATGATCAGACACATTCTTACCACTCATTTCATCAGGAGTTAACCGAGGAGGGAGAGGCTTTCTCCAAAATCTGAAATTACTTCTTTCTACTAAACCACCATCTTTAGATTTACCATCAGAAAAATAATGTGGAGGACTTGTATGTGTCAGTATTAGATATGTTAATCCACCAATCATTAGTAACAAAAGGAGCTTTCCTGTACTGAATTCTGTACAGCTGCGCTTCATATTACTCGATAGAAGCGATGGAATAAACGTCTGCAAGAAAGTGGTAGGGATGTTAGAACTTAGAATAGAATGGCAAAAACAATCATCCCTAGAAGAAAACTATGAAGCCACCCAGCACACTCAAAAACAATGAATAAAAATCCAAGCTTTCTCAAGTATACCGATGAATCAACACATATACAAACACGAATGTAGAAATTAACATGAATATATTGATGAATCAACGCATATTCAAGGTTCAGAGTACCGTGGCAAGCAATCTGTCAGAATATATTGAAAAGAACATAATTGTACAATCAGGGGTGCGGTGCAAAGGGAGCAGAACCTTGAAGAAAGATCTCGGGCGGAATTTGGCGTTGTCATAGTGAACATCTTTGCTGGAATACGGCAGCGTTTTAGACATGGCTAGCTCACTCCGTGATCGGGATCCGACGAGGAATTGACTATCTATGCCCACTGCCTTAGCTTATGGGAAGATAGCAAACATCGACAATCAATTACTTTAAAACTCCGAGGTTTGTCTCAACTCTCACACTCGATCTTCCATCATCTAAGGGTCATGGAATGGAATAACAGATGATCGATCGGTCTTTCTTTCGCCTTTAGAGCAAGTGTATTGGAAAAACTACTTTTCACCGATTCTCATCACTTTTTCAATTAAATTAATGAGAAAGTCTCTTGTGTGACAGCCTCATGATAAGGCAGGCATCTTGATGTTGCTTGATAATATGATGAGGTTCATATTGGAGGTGAGGCAACCTCATCATATTATCAAACAACATCAGCTGTTACATGGTGAGGCTGCCTCATACAAGTGTTTGTGTAAATTAATATATCTCTCTTTCACATCATCACTATTCATTATTCACTACTCACTCACCACTCCAATTAATCTCATACAATCAGTCTCACCACTTTCTCAACTATTCAGCACTATTCACATAACCCTACTTAATTTCATACTTATCAAATTTAAAATTTTATTTAAATTAGATTATAATATTAACAAAATCAAAAAATATATATAATATTTATTGAATTATTATAAAATGCACCTTAATTTTATTTAATATCTAACAAATAATAAAAGACTCTATAAACTTAAATATAAGACAAATTGAGCGAAATATAAA